>BDUI01001021.1:63061-76715 GCA_002335545.1 Apodemus speciosus
CTCCCCATTCCCTTCCTGCTCTCTCCATGTGGTCATGGCCAGCCTCTACTTCTCTACTCTCTCCCTCTCTCTGCCTTTCTCTGCCTCTACTACTCTTTTACCTCCCCTCCCCATGCCCTAAATAAACTCTAATCTATACTATACTGTTGTATGTGTGGTCTCTCAGGGAGAAGGGATGCCTTGGCATCCACCCGCTGAGGCACCGCCTTCCCCCACACGCCCATAGAACATATTCATATGCCTCTTTCTCTTTTTATGATCACAATAGTAGTAATTCACAGAGGTTGAGAAGCCATTACTGTATCATGATGGACAGACTGGAGCCTCTCAGTCAGTAATTACACAGAAGGCCGTCAAGTACGAACATAGAAGAAAATGAAGCGAGTGTTATAAACGTAAGAACCAAGAGAAATAAAAGGAGGGGCCTCTACAGATCCAAGACCCTATTCAAGTTTTATATTTCATGGAAAGAAGTGTGTGTTTGATACGATAGAAAATAGCTGTGATTGAGTTAAGACTATCACTTTCCTTAGTTTGCTAGAGCTGATTTAAAATAAGGAACACAAATACGGTACTTTAAATAGTAGAAAATTTTGGCTTGTCTGGAGACTGGAATCTGAGCTCAGGAAATTTCTTTATAGGCTAAGTTTCTTCTGAAGATCATAAGGAATAATCTACTCCATACCTTTCCCCTATCTTTGCTTGGGGTGCTGCTTGTCTGTGGACGCATAAACCATCTCTGACGTCATGAGACGTCACCTGCATGCTCCATGTGTGGTGTGCGCATGCCTCTCTGCGGATTGTTCTCATATACAGGAATATCAGCCATAATGCCCAGGGGAGGTGTTTTGCTCTAATAAAAACACGTGTTTATTTACACTTGTAATTACTTCATCTCCAAGTAATTGCATATTCTGGATAGTTTGAAAAAGAATCATTTAGACCCACATAATATTTTTGTAAAAGACATACAGAATATGTACTGATGTTCAAGGTGGCCAGTCAGGGATGTCTCTGTGCAGTCTAAGAAATACACATGCTTTGCTTGAACAAAGAAGGGACCAGACTTTAGATAGTCAAGAGAGGAGACTTAAGAGGATTGCTCTAGTTTGCCTTCTGTTGTTGAGATAAACACCACCACCAAGGGGGCTGGACAGATGGCTCAGCAGTTAAGAGCACTGAGTACCCTTCTGAAAGGTCCTGAGTTCAAATCCCAGCAACCCCATAGTAGCTCACAACCATCCGTAATGAGATCTGATGCCCTCTTCTGGAATGTGTGAAGACAGCTACAGTATACTTACATATAATAAATAAATAAATCTTAAAAAAAAAAAAAAGGTTTTAAAAAAAAACCACCACCACCAAAAGCAACTTGAGGGGAAAGGGTTTATTTCAGCTTGCACTTTGTAATCCATCGTAGAGGCCAGGATCTCAGCGCGGGAACCTGAAGGCAACAGGTGAATCACAGAGCATGCTGTTTCGTGGCTTGTTTGGCTATCTTCTTATGGCATGGAGGATACACTTGCCCAGGGYTGGTATCTTATATGGCAGGCTGGTCTCGCCCACATCAATCAGCAATGTGCTCCTCACTGATAAAATCAACCTGTCATCACTTAGAGACAATTCTTTAAGTAAGATCCCTTATTCTTAGATATGTATAGGTTTGGGTCAAGTACAAAGATCAACCAGCACAGGTGTATAGGCAGTTGAAAGAACTACTAATAAAAAAGAAAGACGGTGGCTCACGAACAGAAAAAAAGAGTTTAGAAGGTTTAAGCAAGGACTGTACGCTTGCTTTTCAGATGCACCACACAGGGAATAAAGCAGGTGAGTACAAATCCCTGATTAGACATCATGTTTGCCACAGGAAACAATCCAGATGGGAAGTGGTACCCATGAGGAAAGGATGTAAGGAAAAGATCAAGGAAACAGTGATACTTACAAATGGCTGGCTTCAAGGAAAACAAAGTCATTATGAACTAGATAGCTGAATCCGGAGGGAGCTTTATCAATCAGAAAAGGATGGTAATTTTTAAAGGAAAGGCGTTGTGAGTAATAGGAAGAAGTGGCTCCTAACTCAGCCCTGCAGTCAGTCCTAGTAACTGAAAAACGCCCTTGGAAATCATTAGTGACTATCACATGGGCAATTCTGCCATGTAAGATATGCTATATATGCTTGAAGCTACTAAGTTTTAATACTATCTACTCAGACAAAGCAAAGATGGTAACAATAACCATGATTTAAATGGTGTGGCCAATTCCGTAAGACACTCCACTCATTGAGATTCAGTTCTTATGTCCGGCAATAAACATCATGAAAGATCTGGATTTTATCATCTTCCAATCATTTTCATTCTATATTGGTTCTGTTAGCCTGGAATCTTGGCGTGCACTGCAATTCTTGTATTGCAGAATAAGATTTTCATTTCAGTACATCCATCACTAGGTAACAGCTCTGGCAGAAATGAAGATCCTGTAAAGAGACACCTTTATCTTTTAACCTGACTATCAGACCACTGAAACAATAGACTCCAAAGAAATAGGATTTCCTCAGGAATCTCATGCTGGGAGAAGGGAAAAGCGCCAGCCAGAGGAGGACCTTGTCTCCTGGAGAGATTTCACAGAGTTCTAACAACTTTCAGACCACCTTAGAAGAAGAGGCTATAGCTGACAATGATGGGTCAGTCAGTGGTAGGTGGGACTGAGGCTGTTTAGCTCTTCTATCCTTAGCTCTTCTTCAGAGCCAGGAAGAGGAAGGATTCAGTGGTTCTCTTGTCCTTCTTCCCAGTGCCGCTACATTGAAAAAAATCTTCTCTCTAGTTCCCACTATTAATATGCCTTTTAAAACCGACTAATTGAGGACTGGTGGATGAACCAGGCTGGGGGCACATGCTATGCCACCCAATTTTGATAACTGTAGAAGTTTGCCTCAAAGTATAATTACTTGCCAACCAGATGTTCAACCAATCACAAAAACCAAAGAATAAAAGAAACAAAACCTCTCTCTTAGCATCGGTTAGTAAGTAAATGGGGTAGCTTCATAGAAACACAGCAGATCCTGTTCAATGAGGGTCTGCACCCAGATTTATAACAATTTCTCCTCTCCAAGGATCTTAAATTTGTATGTTAACTTGAAAACTTAATTCCTGCATGTAAACATAATCCATTTAATTTACAAATGCTGCCTAGCAGGTCTCTACTAATATCAAAGCGACAGCACCAAATAACTTTGGACACAGAAAACACAGAAAAAAATGGAAGTCAAGCTAAAGGTGGTGGTAAATGGCACAAAACAAGAGAAGCAAATGGTGTTGATCCTGAAGTTCACTTCCTTTACTTCTGACTATATTGTTTATGGGGGGAAGTGGAGTGGTCACTAGCACTATTGACCTATGGGACATCCTCAGGTGTCTCTCAAGTTACCAGTCTGTTTTCACCAGCACACGCAGAGCTGTAGAACGGCAAAACACATAGTACTCTTCACTACCACACCCTTTCCAGAGGCATGGAGCTGGAAAACTAAATAGAACTCAAAATGGATTGCTTTCTTTGTTACAGATTAAAAGCATACGGGAGTTAATCACTCAGGGATAGCTTAATCCCAGAGGCAAAAACATGGACAGCATGATCTCAGAGGAGTCTGCTTTGCCATCATGCTCCTGCAATAGTAGATTCTCCAAAAAGGGATAAACAATAGAAGCCACTGAATATTCATAAGTGTAATTTATTGTAACATCGAAAGTGAACATTAAATTAATTTCCTTGAAAGAAATATCTGAATGGCGGTTGGTAAGGAAAAGAGCAAAGATCCAGAGGTCACATTATAGATTTTATACTTATTAAGAAATGAGGAGTGAAAGAATGAATGAGGAATTCTGAGTATGGAAAAATGTTACAATGGTGTTCCTATGGGGACAATTGGGATCAAATAAGCCAAATATATTAAAAACATGAGAGTAGCAAAGGGGAAGAATTTGTTGATGACAAACTATTTAGTCTAACAAAGGGTAAAGAGAAAGAAATCCCAGAGGACTATAAAAAGAAATCATTGATGGACACAATAGCAGCTAAATTCAACGCAGACGAGTACCATGGAAAAAAATGACCAGAAGAAAATTAGATACTTTACATATGCCAAATGTCCCCTAACAGCCTGTAACCTATCTTGCACAAACGTTTCAAGTACATACCTTCCGCTCAGTTTTTCTTTGCAGGGTTGAGTTCCTCGTGGGAAAGTTAAGACTGGGAATAGTCAATGGAAAATTCCAGAAGTAAACAACTGACAAGTTGTAACTACTCTTTATAACTATGTATTCATATACTTGTTTTTGTAACCATTCTTTATAACTATGTATTGTGTATTCGTTTTTTTGCTTTTCCATTTTTGGTTGTTGCTGATGTCCTATTGGCTAATTGATAAATAAAGCTTTATCACAGGTATAATCATCTCAGATAGAAAGCGAAGACTGAGCCCAGTGGAAACCATAGCTGGAGGTGTTACAGGGTCTTCAAGGGCTCCTAGCAAATGCCTTTTGTGGTCAATTCTATGAAAGCAACTACTTTTCAAGTAAACTTGTCAAAAGAATGGATGAAATATGTGTAGAGTAAGTGGGATAGAGAAACTATACTAGGGTTTGGTAGCATTCTAATAAATTATTTGTGGGTTCCTAGCTCAAGAAAAATCCGAAGAAGAAATTTCACACTGATTTACATAATTTCCAAAAAAAATGATTTCTCCTATTCGTTTTTTACTTGTTCCCAAGGATACATCCTCACAAAGAAAGGCTGAGAGGAGCAGCAGAGGGGTACCTGATGTTTAAGAGATGTTTCCCTGAGCACAGCATTTGACAGTTGGAAAAAAGGCTATAAAAAGAGGACCATTGTGAGTTCAGTTTCCCCAAATAATACCTTTCCTTCAGTTTAAGACTTACCTAGGCAGTAAATACAAACACAGCTGTCCCTCCAACCACATCCTTCCTGTCCCTCTGCTTGTGTTCAGTGTCCCCACTATTAGCTCACACAGTCCTGGATAGTCATCTACATGTCTAAGCTGRAGTTACGTGAGGTGAAGGTCTTCCTGAGACTTTGWGCATGGTGAAAGCAGAAAAGGCCACAGGATCAGAAGCCTGGATATATATTAGGGGGAGGAGCTAAATGATGTACTTCTTCATTAAAGGAACAACTGAAAATATATGTTTAGGCTATAGCATTAAGGATATAAAAATCAAAGCAACCTTTTTTCATCTCAAAGTACTATAATTGGATTATTATTCAGATATGTCAGATACCCAACATAGTCAAACAATGAAGAGAAAGTTTATTTTGACTCTTAATTTGGGAGGTTTTTTCCCTGAGCAAATGGTTCTTTGGTTTGGGCTTGTTCAGGCTGTATGTATGTTATGGCAAGAACTGAGATGAACAAAACTAATCACCTCGTGGGGGTCAGAAGACAAAAGTCTTGGGTTGGAGACCTTTGAACCTTCTCAAGGGCAAGCTTCCTAATGGTCTGTGGCTTTCTAAGAGGGTCTACCTTTAAAGAAATTCCAACTTCCAATACTGCTATCCTAGGTAAGCCTGAATGCACAGTCCTTTTGGGATCAGTTAAGATATATAACCTTAGTAAATACTGATGATGAGGTGATGATGATGATGATGATGATGGTGGTGGTGGTGATGGTAATGGTGATGGTGGTGATGATGCGGTCATGATGATGATAATGACGGTAAGGTATGACAGTGGTGGAGATACCTCTTAACTTAATTCAACCAACATCAGTAATTGTGTATGTCCTCAGAGTGGCAGAGGCTACATTTCAATTGACTTATTATCCATTTCAGTTTTCTTCCTTTCTGCCTTTAGGTTGAAGTGTCCTAAAATTCAAAACCAAAACAAATGAAAAAAAACATGAATAGAATATTTTTGACCCTTGTTGGAGCCATAAGTTAGCACGTGACAAGTGTTCATGATCCAAAATATAACTGGACATCAGGTGCAGTAGAGCCTTCTCTTGGAACTCTGACACTATAGTGAACCTAAGAGCCACCAGCAGCACCAGACACTCCAGGCACTGGACTGTTTACCATTGCACAATGTTTCCAAGTTTTAGTTCTTCTCAAATCTTTGTTACTCATCTCTGAATATAATTCTTAACTCTAAAAGAAATTCAAAATAAATGAAGGGATAAAGAACTAAAAATGGGTAAAGGACAAAAAATTTGAAGGGACATACACACAAAAACAGAACTTATCCATTCCATTATATAAAGGAAAACTTAATAAATCCAAAATGATTATATCAGTGCAGAAAAGCTAGAGGAAATAACTATTCATTATTTACTCTAAATGTGTGGGGCTTGTTGTATTTCATGTATGAGAAGTTTTGTAATTAATTAATCACTTTTAGTTTTATACACAGAATTTAACATGGCATCCCTCCAACAGCAATGTAAGATACTTATAATGTACTTTTTAATGACAACTATTCAACACCTCAATCTATAATTTTAGCCTTAAATTGAAAAAAAAATAGCATATGGAATTCTCTCAGCCTTTTATTAAAGATGGTCTTTAGAAGGTGGGGAATTTTAGCCCCATACTGGGGGATGGGAGCTCAGAAGACAGCATGGCAGATGAAAGGCACAGAGAAAGAGATAAAAGATCACAATGATGCTTGTATTTGTGAAAAAACCCGTGTGTGTGTGTGTGTGTGTGTGTGTGTGTGTGTGTGTGTGTGTGATCAGAACATTCTAGCCCTCCCTGGTAGACCTCCCTGTTTGCTTGCTTCCCCAAGACTGATAAAAGGTGAGACTGTTATTAGGGAACAGTTTGTGGAAGAAGATTACCATACTGCCTGAGGAATCTGAGTGACGAGAGAAGAAGAAAATTGCTGAGATACTTATGTTAGCCCATGCCCCACGCTCCATAAATTTGTTTCCATAGAACAACGGGAAAAGGTAAAGGAATCCTAAGAATGGCTATCCACCTCTGTAGAAAATGCCTGCTTCTAATCCTCAGGATTTCAAAACCTTAGGAGAATTTTGCCAACATGTCTTAACGGATCTGGAGAATGGGCCGTGGAAAAAAGGCAGGGGACAGGTCAGAAGTGATCCTCATGATATAAGGAACTGGGTGCAGCTCCCTTAGTGCTGGGTTTAGAAGGTTCTCTCCATTCAGAGCTCGCATGGGAGGAACAATAAGGTTCGGTGATTGGGATTTTGAAGCACTGGAAGAGGCTCACACAACTTCTCATTATTTTGGTTTTCAAGTCTCAAAAAAACCAAACCACTATAATTCAAAGCCAGCTTAAGTCTTCAAATTAACATTTGCTACCAATTAGTTCATAATGAGTGTTTGTCTGAAACATTTAATGACCATAAGAAATCTTTCAAAACTGAAGAACTTTTATGTTTGAGACTTATGTTACCCTGCCCAACTTCTTATTGCAAAAAGTTTGATCACCCAAAGAGTTCATAAGGTTTTTTTTTTTTTTTTTTTTTTTTTAACAAGAAGAGTTGGCCCTCAATCAGGATGACAGGGCCCTTGCCCCTCTTCAGCATCAGGCATAGGAAATCCTTCGAACAAAGCATAGATCTCAATTGCTTGTTTTGTATTTAAACCTCACACTAATCCCATTGCCTTCAATAGAAAGCCCCTGTATGGATGGAGTGTGGAAGACCATTCAGAGAGCCACTGAGGAAAGGAAATGCCTCTCCTTGTTAAATCCAGTTTTCTTAACTTTTTTTTTTTTTTGGTCTAATTAGTACCTCAAAGAATCCTTCCTAACTTTATTGGGAACACTTCTAAAGTTTCACTATTAAAAACACTGTTTACTTAAAGTTTTTCTGTTCTTGGTTAACTTTTTTTTTTTTTAAATCACAAATGAGTACTTTTATTGAATGCTAGATAGCACACTTTTACAAGGTTGTAGGATTTTTCCGTCTTATTCTGCCCTTGGATCTTACACTAATGGCTACTCTAAATTAGAATCATCCTTACTTTATTTGGGAAGCTCATTTGATCATTATATATATATTTCAAAATCCAGCCAAATTTTATGCAACACTATCTTGTTTAGAATTTTCACACCAAAGTTAACATTTAATTCCCCTTTGAATATTATTTCTGTTACTCCAGAAAGCAAATTGAACTATCCTTTCTTTTAAATTTTCCAGGGATATATTAAAAATTATAAACATGAAGTCCATTTCAGAATTATGTCATATTTTTTACCAGTAATCAAATTCTCTTTATCATATACATATCCATTTGCTCTTATTAATTTATCTCTTAATCAATATTTTTAAAATTGTGTTTTTCAGATTTTTAAAAGGTCACACATAGAAAATAATCTCATATTTCTTTGTGCTTTCCCACATGAATTCTGCTCTTGCTTTCTTCTTATTGCTGTGAGTTTAGTTTGCCTGCTCTAATAATGAATGTGACATCATTATTTTCCTTTCCCCAAATTTATTGATTTAAATCCATAAACATTTGGAGTAATATTTAAATATACTCCACAAGTTTTAATTTGTACTAATTTCAGTATTTTCAACCTCCGTACATTCCTTTACATATTACCTTTTAACCCATGACATATTTGGAAGTTTTGAAACCTTCAGAGTAAAYGTTGTAAATAGTCTTTGGAATAATAATAATTTTATAGGTCCTATTTCAAAGTCATTTCGTCAGCTGCCTAAAGGTTCACCATTACTGAATCTTCTTAGTTGTTTGTTATATCTAACTTTACATAGTATCTTAATCCTATTTTTGTAGCATTATCCTAACATGTAAGTATTCTTTTTACTATTTCTTAGATTCCTGCTGGTTATTGGCTTATCCTGACAGGACTTTGTGGTGGAGGCCAGTGGGTAGGGAGGAAAGGGGGTGGGGCAGCTCTTCCAGAGCAGCCTGGCTTTGTGCTCTCCTCATCTGGCAGATCATCAAAGCTAACAGTCCTACTTCAACCTGAGATTTTGCATCTCTTGCTTGAAGCTCCCATGCAGCTGACAATGCATTCCTCTTTCTGGTTTTATGGGGCCTCCCACAGCTTTTGCCTTTACTGGTAATCTGGACCACACAACACAGTATTGTAGTCCTTTTTTTTTTTTTTTTTTTTTTTTTTTTTTGTTCCCCACCTTTAAGGTAGTTTTCTGGGGTAAGAGTTAAAATGGCCACAGTCCTACACTATCCATGTGATCTATATTTGCTTCACAAGATGTAGTCGTAAGATCTAGGCTGTTAAGTGTATAAGCTGTTTTAGGACAATCCAGTGCAGGGTAGCAGCTCACTCTGCCTTCACCACCAATGACTGGCAAGATTGCATCTCTGAGATATCCCAAGGAGATCGCTTGACTCAGTCTGTGGGCCAATGTGTTTGGAGTCTTAGTGAAGACAAAGATTTCTAGTTTTAAGGGAATGAGGTTACAGTATCCTACATCACTGAAACATTGCAAAACCTCATCCCATAACACACGCTGCACATACTTTCAGAGAAGGATTTTGAATTCTTAGCTTTGCGAAGAACATTCTCCTCTGATGGCCTCCCTATCCACACCCGGACCACTGCTACTTATTATGAATGTACGCAAATTCAGACTTATATGTGTTATTGTATTTTCAATTATTCATTGGTCTAATTTTTCTTTTCATGAAAAATTATGCTGATTTTCTTCTATCCCTTTGTTTCTTGTCCGTGTTCTGAACTTGCAAATATTAGTTCCTTTCTGTCAATGATTTTCTCTAAATAGCTAAAATACATAAATACATGTAACTTTATATTTTTCCCAAAAGCATAAAGATGATAGATACTTTTATCATTGCCTATCAAATAAAAGAGAGAATGATTTATTCTTTGATGTCTTTTATATCATTCTTACACCTTGTATTTAAACCTATATATTTGTATTTAAAACCTAAAAATTTTGATTTTTAGGAAGGTTAACATTCATTTTAATTAATCTAACATCAAAAATTTATAACAGTAAATTATGCTAAGCCATCTCTGGTGATATGGAAATGCACTGTCAAATAAGATACGTCTTTCTGCCATTTACCATTGTCCATTTTTCACTGCCCTGGTTCTTTTGCTCAACTATTATCTCTTAAAATTCATTTTCCAGATGAAACATTTTTGAGTTGAAAATTTTATTTTTAATAGTTATTTCGGTAATACTTTTTATTTATTTATCTCAAATAACCATTGTCTTACCATTTCATATGCATTTAAGAAACTATATTACATATTTCAGGCAAAGGTCAGCTAAATACTTTGAATAGACTGTCAATTAAAAAAAAATAGGACCTATCACGTAAAATTGACTTTATGAAATAATCCAGAAAGCATATTTTAAATAGATCTAACCTCATTATATTCCTAAAGAATGTCCAAAAAACAAAACATGAAGAAACGAAAAGCGAAAACTAATAATGGTCAAAGATAAGACCAGCACCATAGTTCAAAGGTTAAAAATAAAGAAACAAAAACCAAAAAACTAAGAATGGCCAAAGATAGGGCCAGCATGACAGTTCAGTGGATAGGAGGCTCTGGTTATGAGCGACGGTCAGAGCTGATCTCTGAAACCCGCCTAACAGAAGAAGAGAGCTGAAGAACTGCTAAATCAAGGTACTGTAAGCACGCAAGAATCATTGGTCTCCTTTTAAAAAGTATTAGAAGAAGAAGGATGTAGCTCAGGGGTTGAGTACTTCCCTGGCAGGTGCAAGAAACTTTGTTTGCTCCACAGCATCATTAAATAAATTAATATAAAATGGAGAATCTGATAAAAGTGCATGTTGCTCTCATTTGACCAAAGTGAGATGCCCCTTTTCTATTTGTCAAAGTAATATTGAAGATAAAATATGCTATGTGAAAATAACTTAAGACACAATAAAGCTGCTCTGACTTTCCCTGGTTTCTTTTTCATATGATAGTTTAATTCTAAAAGTAATATGCAATCTTTCTTAAATATTTCTGTTCTATCATAGAAGATATAGACAGCTTTATTTCTTCTTACATGTGATTTCTCTGCCTTGTGTACAATCTATACAGTCCTGTATCACTTATTAGTAGAGACAAATCCTCCGCAGTGAGCCTGAATTCAGGTACATTTGCCTTTGAGTGAGCATCATGTCATATATTTATGCAGACTTAGATGGATGTGATGTTACTAGGTTTAGTTCATAGATGGTTAGGTCTATGAGAAATCTAACAGTCACTAGAATGCTATGCTATTTTAGACCGAGTTGGTTTAATTTCATGTGAAGTTGGCTCTGTAATGAGATGTCCAGCGGGGTGACAGATTATTATTTCCGACTCTGCTTGTGCAGACCAGCATTTGAATTGGAGTAAAGATGATTTTCCTCATTGTGTATAGGCATCCTCCGWTCCCCCAAAGGCTCCAGTAACAGGAAAGCTGGAGCATGGAAAAGTCAGATCTTAAGAATTTGGATGTAGACGTGATTGAACTGTATCTCCAGCTGTCTAGTTTGCAGGTGGCACATTGAGCGACTACTTGATCTTCATCAGTGCATGACTTAATTTCTTTTTTTTAAAGTTTACTTTATTTATTTTACTTATTTTGTTTGTTTTATGTGTGAGCACTCTGCTGCATGGATACCTGCACACCAGAAGAGGGCATCAGATCCCGTTGTAGACGGCCATGAGCCACCATCTGGGTGCTGGGAATTGAACTCACAACCTCTGAAAGRGCAGCCAAGGCTCTTAACTCTTGAGTCATCTCCTCAGCCCYATGAGGGGCTTTTAATTTCTTCAAAAGAAAATAAAATTTCCCGTGATAAATCTGTGTATATAGAGAGCCCTGACTTATACAAAGGCCTTCAGCAGTRACCTAACAGGAGAGGAATAGCAACTAGGTTATGTGCTCASACTGTTATCAGTTATATTCAGATCTTGCATTTCACCATTGCAGAGCTACTAACTATAATTTGGGGAAAATTACTTAGTCTTTCTGCGTATAATTTTTTTCTCATCTACAAAATGGGAAAATACAGTAATATTTGTTTTGTAGGTTTCACTAGTTAGAGTTTCTGAGTCATGATAAGCCTTCAAAAAATTGCTTGATATCAATATTACTACTTTTATTCTTCTATTTCTAACATTAGATAAATTAGCTTAGTGTCTACCTCCTGTATCTTTTAAGCAGATATTATACAAAGAATGATGAATGACAATTCCTGTTTCAACACATATTGGCTTAACAAAAAGTGATTCTTGAGTCTTAGGTTGCATGGCAGAAGTATCCATTGGGCCTGAATTCCAAAATTCTGTGATTTGRTTTGATTGCTTGTGGATTTGATGATGCTCTTAGTCTGCTGCAAATAGAAGTTTTATGGATGTGGACTAACAACTTCACTCATCTGTGGGCATACCTGAACAGTCTCCAAATATGAACAGCAATGCTCGGCCACTCCCACAAGTTCTGTGCCACCTTTACTCCAGTTCATCTTACAGGCAGGGCGAATTAGAGGTGGAACGCTTCGTGGCTGCTTTGTTGTCCGAATTCCTCCACTGGAAGCCTTGCCTGCTTACAGAAGAGGCATGATTCCGCYTCCCTGTCACTAGGAGTCTTTGCTAGGGTCACCATTGTAGATTCCGAGGAGTTTCCACTGCACTGTGTTTCTGCCATACCCTCTTGAAATGCACCACCACTCCAATTCCTGCTGTCTGTCCTCAAACTCTGTCGTTCCATCCCAACCCCGACCGGTGACCCGATCCTTCCTGTTCCCATCCCCACCTTCTCTCAATCTGTCCTTGAAATCTATTTTATTTCCCCTTGCCAGGGAGGCCCATGTGACCCACCTTGAGGTCTTTTTGTTATTTTGACTTTCGGGGTGGACTGTAATGTCATTTTCCTTTACTTGACAACAAATGTCCACTTATCAGTGAGTACATACCATGTTTGTCCTTCTGGGTCCAGGTTGTTTCACTCAGGATGATTTTTTTTTCTAGTTTTGTCCAGTTGCCTGTAGATTCTATGATGTCGTTTTTTTTTTTTTTAATAGCTGCATAATACCCCATTGTGCAAATGTACAGCATTTTCTTTATCCATTTTTTTTTCCACAGAGGGACATCTAGGCTGTTTCTAGTTTCTGGCTATACCATGAGAAGGATCCCATGCCTGACAGTACCTAGAGGGCCAGGAATCAGAGATTGAATAGCCAGAGACCTAGGGAAGAACCAAGCACAACTGGCAAAAGAAAAAAAAAGTGTCAATGAAATGATTTCTATTGACATTTTGCTATACTTGGACCAGAGCCTAGMGTAATCATCAGTAAAGAGGCTTTATCCAGTAATGATGGAAACAGAAGTAAAGACCCGAAGCTAAACATTAGGTGGAGCTCAGGGGATTCTGCAGAAGACGGGGAGGAAGAATTGGAGGAGCCAGAGGGGTCAAGGTCACTACAAGAAAACCTACAGATTAAATTAACCAGGGCCCACAGGCCTCACAGACACTGAACCCCCAACCAGGGAGCGTGCATGAGGCTGACTCACGTCCTTCGAGAATGTGGTACAGCTGTGTGTCTTGATCTTCATGAGGAACTCCTAGTAGTGGGAGCCAGGGCTATCTCTGATTCTTCTGCCCACTTATGGGACCCTTTCCTTTCCTGGGTTGCCTTGTACAGCCTAAATGTGAAGGAA
>BDUI01001021.1:104991-115320 GCA_002335545.1 Apodemus speciosus
TTCCATGGCCTCTCACAGTGCCAAACCTCAGCTGTTCTTCATGATGCCTTCATGCCTTCAAAACCAGTACCACCTGGAGATTCTTACACGTTACCAAGTACAGCTGCAGCATGAGGTACGACCTTGGCTATCTCTAGAACACAGCTTCTTTGTGCTCTCAGAAAAGACTTCCCAGAAGATTTTACCTCAGTGATGCTGGTCTTTTCTTAATCACCACTAATTTCTTAGCTCCAGCTAACCAGCATCAATTGTCCCAGTAGTCTCCTTCTCCTCTTGACTATAAAGCCAGAGACACATGGCCAAAGCTGCTGAGTTCTGCTGCTTGCAGGAGCTGGAACATTGGTCCCCTTGTTCTATTACGTTATCACTAGCTTCCTTTTCCTGCCTAAGTTGGCTGTCCTGAATCTTGCTCCATAAACTGAATTTGCACTCAAGAGATCTGCATGCCTGTCTCCTAAGCACTGGGATTAAAGGTGTGGTCCACCAAGCCTGGATTTAAGTTTTTCTTCACCTAGAATTTGCTCTGTTCTAGGCTGGCCTTGAACTCAGAGATCTGTTTATCTTTGCCTCCTAGGATTAAAGGCTTGTGCTACCAAGCCTGGACCTAAATTTAGCTGGGTGAAATCTTGCCCCAAGGTCACCACTCCCTTAATTCAATTTAATATCCTTGAATTCAGCTCCATTTCACTTCCTGGAGTCCCTTTAATACTCAAACTATATATTTTGTATTTTTCCTTTCTCAGCTTGCTATATTTGCTCAAAATTCTCTTCATCACACTTAACCAGAGAACAAAGTCTTTGTTGGGCATTTTTGAGACTTCCTTTGCAATTGCAATTAATATAAATCTCTTTACCTTAGCCCTAGGCAGTCTTTTCAGACAATGGCAAAAACTAGCCATGTTCTTCACCAAAACATCACAAAACAGTCTCGTGGCCACATATTAAAGTTCTTCTCCACTGAAACTTCTTGGGCCATCAGGCCTATATAGTCCAAATGACCCTCAGTACCACTGTCTTCCATATTCCTACTAGGCTGGCCCATTAAGCCCCACTTAAGGCATTTCATGGCTTTCCAAATCCAAAGTCCCAAAATCCACATTCTTCCAAATAAAAGCATTGTAAGGCCTATCACAGCAATACCCCACTCCCAGTACCAACTTCTGTCTTAGTGTTTTACTGCTGTGAACAGACACCATGACCAATGCAAGTTGTATAAAAAACAACATTTAATTGGGGCTGGCTTACAGGCTCAGAGGTTCAGTCCATTGTCATCAAGGCAGAAACAGGGCAGCATCCAGGCAGATAAGATGCAGGAGGAGCTGAGAGTTCTACATCTTCATCTGAAGGCAGCTAGTGGAAGACTGACTTCCAGGNTTACAGGCTCAGAGGTTCAGTCCATTGTCATCAAGGCAGAAACAGGGCAGCATCCAGGCAGATAAGATGCAGGAGGAGCTGAGAGTTCTACATCTTCATCTGAAGGCAGCTAGTGGAAGACTGACTTCCAGGCAACTAGGGTGAGGGTCTTAAGCCCACACCCACAGTGACACACCTACTCCAACAAGACGACACCTTCTAATAGGGTCACTCCCTGGGCCAATCATATACGAACCATCACAGAGGTGAAAGAACAAATATCTCCTGGGGCTTCAGCTCAATTTTGTATTCTTTAAGGTTGGTCAGGGAGTCAGACCAGAGATTGTAAATAGAACACTGAGAGGAACTGAGTCACACTCTGTCTCAATCCAAACCTATATAATTTATAGCTTTTCACTAATGACTATTGCCAATGGCTTCCTCCATGTTCTGGTTACATAGTAGACAAATAATTGACTATTTGGCTGGGTATGGTGGCACCCACACTTGGTAGGCAAAGACAGGTGAATTTCTGTGAGTGTGAGGGCAGTCTGGTCTACATGGTAAGTTCCAGGACAGCAAGGGCTATTTGATGAGGTTTTTTTTTTTCTCAAAAAAACAAAAACAAAAACAAAATAAACAAAAACAAAGAAATAAACAAGCAAACAAGTGAACAGTTATTTGGTCAGGACTTTAAATATATTTTTCCTACAGAAAGATGTGGTGGTACAAACCTGTAACTTTAACACCTACGAGCAGAGACAGGAGGATTCCCTGAGGTTCACTTTCACCTAAAAGGCTAGAGGTTCAGTGAGAAACTGTCTTCAACCATAAGTAGAAAGTAATAGYGGAAGGATCCTGGTGTCATCTTCTGGCCTGTTCCTGAAGACAAACAGGTGCACACATTCATATATATGCAGAAGTGGTCAGCCCCACCCCCGACACACACACACACACACACACACACACACACACACACACACACACACACACACAAACTGTCTTATTTGTGAGCTCATATTGATGCTGGTTTGTGTCAACTGAAATAGATAACAAGCTCAGTGTACCTATCAATCTGTAGAATCACAGCGAAGCCTTAATATGTCTAGAGGCAGCCATGTCTTTCTGACTTTAATTGCACTGTTTGCAGTTGTGACTAGATCCAAAAAAAGAAAGGTAACTCAAAACCATCCTGCAACATTATCACATTCTCACAAGAAGTAACGTTTGTTTCCAATTTTCATGCTATTAATTGAAAAATTCTAATGATGAGTATTTCTATCCTGTGAATGTATGTGTTATTTCTCTTTTTAGGAGAATAAATTCAATATGCTTTTGCAAATGGAGGGCTTCCTGGTTGGTCAGCAAAGAAAGGCACTGAACTCCTCCATTTACAAAAGCAACCAAAAAGGACGATACAGGAACAGGAAAGAATGATGTATTTTCCCATTCTCATCAGATGAGTGCTGTGATGTACTTAGCTGACGAAAGGCTCCAGCCAAAACTGACCTAAGCTGGTACGGCCTTACTCTTTTGTTTCCTTAAAGAAGTACTTTTAAAAGAAGACTTAGGCTAATTGTAGGAACTGTGTGATTATTTAATAGATGACTTCCTATGCAACATTTTATTTAAAAGGGAAAAACGATCACAAAATTTTGGCAGAACCAAAAGAATGATACATTTTTAATTACACAGAGAATAAAGTAGATAAACTGATGTAACACTAAGGAAACACATCCTATTCATTAAGGCCTAACATCTTAAGCAATCTGTCCATTCCTCCTATGATGGTCCAAGGATGCTGTTCTACTGCATCAGAACAGGTCCTCACACATTTAGTGACCATTGCTTTAATTACTACTATCCATGTTCAAAGAAACTGTTCCCTTTGATCACTATCTGTGGAAGTGCTTATTTGTGTGCTTATATTTTTACATATAGTTCTTCGAATGAGTTACTGTCTTGAGAGAAATTAGACCCAATAGATTTTAAAAGTCAAAAGTCGAAATATTCGATTACATTCATGAAACTCTCAGGATTCAACAGACAGAACTCTGTTGATATTATCTGTAACACAAAAACCTGCACTTTTAGCAATCACATTGACTAGTTGGTCTGTTTTGTGTCAAAATGATGTAAGAATTAGTCTTTTTGTATATCTGACCCAATTTAATGCAGCCTGTTTTTTAGAATAGAAAATAATCAAGCAAATTAATTGGTGAATATTTAGTATTCTTATGATATTAATTTAATTAACAAATAGTAGTTTCCATACCATATATATTATAGTTAGGCTTAATCTAATTTATGTTTTGGAATAATCTGACTAGGAAATGAACTTAATTTTTGTTGCAATCTTGAAATTCAATGTTTTTAAGTTTTACTGATGTGCATTCTACAAGTACTTAATCACTTAAAATTTGCTTCTGCACATAAAATGGGGAAGTTACATGGATAAAATGTGTTGTTCAATTTGAATATAGTAATTGCACACTTTAACATTATTACTGTTATGAAAAAAATTGAAAATATTGACCAAAATAAACATGTTTATGTTCTTATTGGAATTATATTTTTTCTAAGTATATAATACCCAGAACTGTTTTGACATCCAAAACAGTCCTAGAATATTTTACAAGAACAAAATGATTTATGCATATATGTTGAAGTCACTAGTTGCTAACCAAATTTTGTTGCTGTGTTGAGCACTTGAACTGTAACCAGTTTAGCTGAGGGGCTCTAGTTTTTATTTCTGTTTAATTGGTAGAAAATTTAGTGCCATATTCCAGTATTGTATGGAATAGAGTATTATCTTTAAAAAACCCAAGCAAACAGATAATTGTCTTTGCCCTCACACTGACTATCACTAGGAAATTGATAAACAGTATTTCCCAAGTATCATGAAGCATTTGTGTCCCTATAATATCTGTAGCTAAATCTTTACTTTTTTTCTGGGATTTACTCTTGAACTATCTTCAGGAACAAATTACTTTTTGAATGCGTGGACTATACTTTGGAAACTAATGATTATTCCAAGTACACTATTATAAGATGCTTTATCATAAGGATGGTTATTTGGTCATGCATGTAACTCCAAAGAACAAATTCTAATTTGAGACAAAGACAAACATCAAAAATATACTTAAATTACATAGAATCCTGCAAAATTAGACTTTCTAAGAAATGAGATTKTCATGTCAATTCTTCAACTTCAGGCTAACCCAGTTTCAACACTTATAAGCAAAGTGTCAAAACCTGTGTTACAGCTTAAAAATTACTGTATTAATTTTAACTTCTTTGGCACCTGATCACATCTGTTTAATTTCTGGAATGCTTGTTTTGTGTGTGAACCCTATTTTTTCCCCCTCAGAACATGTTATTGACCCTGCTTTTCCAGTAAAGGATCTTGGCTTCTGTGTTTCCAATCAAGATCTCCATTAAACAGTCACAGACGTTACTGTTTGGTTATGTTTGTAGTTAGTAGCTCTTGGTTTTATCTGCGAAGTGGCAGTTTACAAATTCCTGCTAATGCTAAATTAGAACTGTAATTTCTGGAGGCTTCTACTCCCATTTTCTTTTCCTGTTGCCCAGCTGCAGATCAGAGATAGAGAGGAGAGGGATTGTGGAGAAAAGATGAAACACTTCAACAAATTCACCCTGTGGATAAGGAAGATCACAGTTGTTTGGCCCAGGGGTCTGGAACGTATTAATGTCACCAGGCTTCTCCATCCTTCAGTGGCAGAAATTTGGACTCTTTCTGTTCTTGGGAGACCTTAACSTGAACTGAAGTTCACTAAACTTTGTAACTAAATAAAGTCGGGGTTTCTTAAAACTCCCTCTTTCCTTTAACAGTACAACAATGGGGTTAGTATTGCTAATGCCTGTAAGCAGCTGCTTGCTGTCCAAAACCTGATGTGCCAAACCATATCACTTGGGCGGCTCCTTTTCTCAGACATTAACCTGCTCCCTAAATTAGTGCTTCAAAACATGCAGTTTATGAAGTACTAGAAGGGAACATGCTGTGTCGTATTTACTGCACAGTGCTGGCTCCTGGAGTCCTAAACGAAGAAAATGTTTGGTTTTGCAATTTAACCCATGTTCATTTATTTCAAAGACAAATAAGTTAGAGTGAGAAGGTTTAAAAAAATGTTAAGTGTTAAATGTTAAGATTACATGTGAAGGAGGTTTTAATCATTCTTTTGCAAAACATTTAGAATATTTATGGAAATAAATTTTAATTCCATTAAGCACACTCTCCACYGCACTAAATCAGTGTATGCAGTTATATGAACATATATTTAATGACACTTATCTGATTCAGGAAAATAGCAAATGCAAGGATTATAGAAAACTGTGTGATCTTRGCCGTGCTTTTTATTGGGAGTAGTTGACAGTATTGATAGTAGTAGTATGCTTGTATGACTGAAATGGCAATAGTTAAATAGAAAAATATTTAAAACCAATTTTAATTTGTTCAATTCTATAAGACTAACATATGAGAAGGATGTAATTTATTAGATTAAGTGGAAGAAAAATCAAAGTTACTGGAAAACTTCATAGATTCTATGATAATTTTCTATCTCAGGAACTGTAGAAATCTGTAAAGGAAAATGTTTTGACACAAATGAAAGAATTCAGTTWRTTTYMAAMMWKGRAARRRGSCTCCAAGTTTGCCAGATTTGCCTACTTAATATATTGATGTATTAACAAATACATAGCTTCCATTCCACACTTCCACTTTACATAGATTAGTCTGTGTAATGATGGACACATTATCTGTTTAATCGTCATGGAAATCCTGTGAGGTAGGTACCAATAACTATCTGCATTTTAAGATGATGATGCTAAGACACCAAGCTGATAAGCTTCAGGCTAGGACTTTAATCCAGAGTGTCTGACCTAATGTCTGTTGCAGTACTTTTGATTACGATACACCATTCACTCCTTTATTTTCAATGCTGTATGTAGATCTAGCCTGAGACTTCATGCATAGTTGAAATAGTTTTTAAATTTTTTTCTTAGCATTGCTTTCAACTCCACTATCTTACATGACTACCCTATTTACTATATCTAAATAACTGTATAATTCTCTGAACACTTTGGCTTATCAAAGTTAAACCAGACTTTCCAGAGACTGTGACTAAGAAGGCTCATAAGAGATGGACTCTTCTGGCTCAGGACAGACCGTGACCCTTAGTCTGTCTCTACTTAGGAATCAGATGGGAATCGCTTAGGGTAACTTTTACTTGTCAAGCTTTGATGGTCTTGTCCTTCTTCAATGTTTATAATATTTTATCAAAAGCCATGAGAACTCCAAAGACTTTTCTCTATGCCTTCCAAGGGAAACAGTGATCACGAAACAGCATGGTTCATTAGTTTTACTACTTTGAGATTCAGCCTGTAAGCAAAAAGTATAGTGTGTGTATGGAAGGGGGGACAACTCAAACAAATTAATCTTGGCTGTTGAAATTTGTAAATATTATGGAAGATACAGCATTTGTTGTTGGTCTGGTTGTTGCCTGTAACTACACATCAAAAGGTTTTAGGGATGTTTTACAGAGTGAGCTCTACATGTAGTTAGTAAGTAGTTTCCAACTCTTTGAATACAGAGCATTTAGAGTAAAAGGAAGGTGTACCCAACAGACACCATACTTTAACTTTTGCACTTTAAATCTTTTCCAAGGCTGGCGATAGACAGAAGGAGGGCTTCTAGTGGAGCTGGACAGCGGTGGGAACCTCAGCTGAAAATTGCTTCCATCAGACTAGCATGTAGGTGTGTATAGTTATTTTCTTGTTATAAAATTGGTGTAGGCATCCCAGCCCACTGTGGTCCATACCATCCCTAGACTTGAGGGTATGAGCTATATAAGAGAGGTAGTGGAGTGTGATTCAGAAAGCGACCCAATAGGAAGCAGTTGCTCTGTGTTCTCTCTACCTCAGGTTCTCTCTCCATGTTCCTTCACAAGCTCCTGTCCTGGCTTTCCCTAGTGACAGAAAGCAAGCTGTAAGCAGAAATAAAGCCTTTTCTCCCCAAGTTCGGTTTGGTCCATGCTTTGACCCAGCAACAGAGAAGCAAACTAAACCAACTCCTGAGCCAAAGTAAACCTCTGCGATGGGGGTTTATTGAAGAGGAAAATGCAGACTATTATTCAGTCTTAGCTCACACCTATTTTACTATGGTGGAATAAGCTATTTCTTATTGACTAACACTATAGCCATTTGAAAATCCCATTTTCTGTGTGACTAGAGGATGGAGATGGAAGAAGCTATGCCTTGCTTATAGGAGGTGAACATTTGWAAAAAAAAAAAGGGGGGGGGGGRGACAATGTCTTGCTTTCCCTGGTGACCTTCCTTGGCCCTTATGCCAATCCCTAAAACAGTTGCTCTGAAATCATAAGATTRTACAACATGCAGTATTTTCTTCTCCTGTGCTTTTCAGTGTGCTCACTCCAACTGGTTTTTTATTGACTACATTCTGTTAGGAACCTTGGAAGGAGATCATTGTTTCTCATTTTGGGAAGAATGTTTTAAATATATTGTATTTTCAGATAGTTTTCAGGTTGAAAGTCTGGCATGATCTGTTTTTAGATCCTTTCTGAGTCCTCTCCAAATATACTTACTAGTTGCCCAAACTGGTGTTGCATATCTCTATAAACAATGACTTCTCCTTTGTATTTCTCCATTTTTATTTTTATTTTTTTAATTTTTAAATTTCCAGTCTTGTTCTTTTCCATGGTCTGACTTCCAAGTTGAAAGAGGAGGCTTTCTTGGCCCTTTCCTCTTTATATCCACTTCTCAATGAATTACCAAGTCCTGAGTACTACAACCCTAAATTTTATCAAATATATTTCTTTTACATCAGCCAACGTTACTATTTGTCTTAAAATCTAATTTTTTTTATTTGTGTACGTGTGGGTTTGATGTGTATGTGTGTACATGTGTTTGTGGTGAACATACATGTGTGTGCACATATATGTGCTGTGACATGTGCACATGTCATAGGACAATTTGGAGGAGCTGTTTCCCTCCTTCCACTGTGAGGATTGAAGTCAGGCTGTAAAGCTTGCATGGCAAGCACTAGCCTTAGGCTGTTAGACAAGGAGTAGCCTTGAAGGTTGTTGAGGATGAATGTCCTTCTTCACATACAGTTCGGATCTCAACTCTAGTTTCCTGTCAGCATTTACAGCTTGCCTGGTCTGTGTTTCCACCCCCCCCCCTCAAATTCTAACAAGATAATGCCCACGTTTCCTTTTGAGAAGACTTTCAATATCTTTTTGTTAATGAAACTAAGGTTCCAAAAGGGAACCATAATTTTCCTGGTGACACTTTGACATGCTCAGACATATTGTTGACCCTATTTACCATTTTTAGATCACACATGATTTTTATCCATTTTCATATTCTTTCAACCCTGACTAACAGTGAAGATGATCCTCCATACACACACACACACAACTCCAGGGAGCCAGGTCATGTGCAMCATGCCTCTTGTGCACATGTATCATTTGTCAGGGACTTTCTTGTCTTGTCCTGCTTACCAAGATCTTTTTCTAGAACACTCATTATAATAGTTGGGGTCCCCTGTGGAAAGTCTTCCTACATATCTCAGGCTATACTATGTGGACAATCAATGCTAATATGTATGTCTAAATTGTATATGTCTAAAATTTCCATTCTGTAATGGTTTCTGAACCTGCTGTCCCTACTCCAGTGTGAACCTTTTCTTCTACATTCTCAAAGAATACGTGACAAGGTTTATAAAGTTGAATGAATAAGAATTTTCAAAGGTTATATCTATAAAACACAWTCCTTTTCTTTCTCCTTAAATATCCCAATGGGGAATGCTTTCAAMTTCCTGCTGGATATCTTTCCCAGAAATTGTTTTGAAAAGTATCCTCAAGTTAAAAGCTTATGAGGCAACCAATGGAAGCTTCAGTGAGCTCCTTTCTGATCTCTTCCTATAGAACAGAAGGCTTTCCTTCAGAGTCCCTCTTTTCCCTTTGAACTCAAGTGTCATTCACATTACATTCCCTATCTGTATTCTCTCCCCAGCCCCAGGCTTCCTCRAAGTTAGTTCTGGCCCTGTCTGTCACCCCTTTCCTTCTCTGATCTCTGAAGAGCAGCTCTGGAGGTTTGAGATCTCATATCCAGAAGCCAGCAGTGCTGTCAAGATGTCATAACAGACCCATCCTCTGACAGTGAATCTCTACGATCATATTCCTGCTTCTCAACCTTGAAAAACAGAGCCAGCCATAACTGTCACAGTTCCCTCTACTCAGTACTTCTTGTGTTTCTGAAAACCATGTATATACAGCACCACATCTTATCAAGCCTGTGAAATCAGTAGCTTCTTTCCTTAGGTTACATTTTTCCCTTCATCTGGCTTTGTGAAGAATGTTGCTCCTAATTTGAGGAACCAAGGTTGGCTCCTCTTGCTTTACTATTTCTCTTTCCCATAAAAGTGGGTGCATCAATCATTTCTACTACCTAAATTGTTTATTATGTCCAAATTACCACCTGTATCAGCTTCTAAATTACAGGGCTTCGTTTTTCATTGTTGGACAATTTTCCTCCTCTACAAAGAGAACTTCGAGACCATAAACATCATACAATAGCAGAGAGAAGCAGATAGCCCAATTTCTATTAAAAAAAAAAGAAGAAGAAAAAGAAAGGTTGTACCATGTTCTCCGAATCATGAAATTGACATCAGTGTAGCCTACCTAGATCCTGCACCTTCCGATTAAGTTGCTAACAACCTAGGCTGGACCTCATGCCCTCTCATCTGGCCACTGATATTACCACTGTAGCACCCTGCTTACTTTACTATTTTATACAAGTATAAATGAACTACTCTCTAGTTTCCTTTCCTAGAAAATGCAGATGGCTTGGAGGTGTTGATTTTATGCTCCACTAGTTGAGGATATATTAGCTTGAAAAGCAAATGCGATTAAATTTCTCTATACATGAGACTACATT
>BDUI01001021.1:145050-160629 GCA_002335545.1 Apodemus speciosus
CAGATCTAATGCTTGCCTTGTAGACTCAGGCTGGTTTTGTTTTGTTTTGTTTTGTTTTGTTTTGTTTTGTTTTGTTTTGTTTTGTTTTGTTCTCTCTCTCTCTCTCTCTCTCTCTCTCTCTCTCTCTCTCTCTCTCTTGTTGTTCTTGCCTTTCAGCATACCTTACATATTTTTTTCTTATTGTAAACTAGGGGAATCATCTGTCTTTATGCCCAGGAGGGGTATAACAGGGTCCTCCAGTAGTATCATGCCCAGTTTTCTGAGGAACCGCCAGACTGAATTCCAGAGTGGTTGTACCAGCTGGCAACCCCACTAGCAGTGGAGGAGTGTTCCTCTTTCTCCACATCCTCGCCAGCACCTGCTGTCTTCTGAGTTTTTGATCTTAGCCATCTGACTTGTGTGAGGTGAAATCTCAGGGTTGTTTTGATTTGCATTTCCCTCATGACTAAGAATGTTGAACATTTCTTTAGGTGCTTCTCAGCCATTTGATATTCCTCATGTGAMAATTCTTTGTTAAGCTCTGTACCTCATTCTTTAATAGGGCTATTTAGCTCTCTGGAGTCTACCTTCTTGAGTTCTTTKTATATCTTGGATATTATCCCTCTCCACTATGTTCATAGCAGCYYTATTTATAATAGCCAGAAGCTGGAAAGAACCCAGAAGTCCCTCAACAGAGGARTGGATACAGAAAATGTGGTATATTTACACTAYGGAATACTACTCAGCTATAAAAACAAYGAATTCATGAAATTCTTAGGCAAATGGGTGGAACTGGAAAATATCATCCTTAGTGTGGTAACCCAATCACAAAAGAATACACATGGTATGCACTCACTTATAAGTGGATATTAGCCCAGAAGCTCAGAATACCCAAGAAACAATTCACATATCAAATGATGCTCAAGAAGAAAGGAGAGGCCCCTGGTCCTGGAAAGGCTCAGTGCAGAAGTGTAGGGGAATACCAAGACAGGGACGTGGGAAGGGGTTGATTGGGGAATGGGGGAGGGAGGAGGGCTTATAGGACTTTTGGGGAGAGGGGATCCAGGAAAGGGGAAACCATTTGAAATGTAAATAAAGAACATATCTAATAAAAAAATAAATTAAAAGAGAAAGAAAAACAAAAAAAAAGAAAGAAAGAAAGAAAAAGAAAACTAGAGATGATGTCCCAGGTAATTAGAATTGAGATATGTAGGCTTTTATTGTGAGGTTTTATTTTAATCTGGCCACAAAATAGGCTGCCTTTAATATTTGCTGTAGCCATAGGGGCCAAATGTTGCAATTTCTCTTGTTTGATTGTCTCCGGTCTTGTGGTTTCCTTGAGTATTCCTTGTCCCGGATGTAGTTCTTCCATAGTTCTTCCACCTAAGAATCATTTTCCCTGGAATTCTGTTGCCCTTGTGTGCAGTAAGGGAGGAATTCTATCATTTCGTGATTTATCCCATGGCTTACTTCTTGCCTCATCTCAGGTTCTTCTCCTGAGTCTCTTCAGATGAGAAAAGAAAACTAGAGGCAGCTGGAATTGGAGAGATGCCTTCCCTCTGGGTAATTCATACACTGGAAAAATTGCACCCTGGCAAATAAGATTTGATTTGAAAGGGGTTGGGGGACATGTTGTGGCATATTGCAAAGGGATTACTCTATCCCAAGATCACAGCTGGGTCTCTGGAGAAGGATTTTCACCCCAGCCTTGTGAGAAACTGGTGGTTAAAACTCAAACTCAAACCCCTTCCCCACAAGACGGGATTCCAAGAATCTTTCACTGTCCAACCCCTCTATMTTTGGTCTTCAGAAAATCATCACAGTGGCCATTTAACTATTCATTCCTGCTGTGGCTTTTATTTCCAGATGAATGTATCTCAGGTTGGACTGCCTAGATTTTCTCTTTAGTTTGGCGTCTGTCATCTTTCTGAACATCAGCTATCTGAAGCTAGATAGCTCTGATGCTTCTCACGGCTCAGCGTTTTTTGTTTGTTTGTTTTTGTTGTGAGGACATCTGTGACAACCTATTTTACATTGATGGTTTTTGCTGCTTTTTGCTGCACATTATGCATTTGGAGTCTCCTAGTATTTATGAGACTTTCCTTCTCTTTGAGAAGTCCTCTCAGATGGAGCATTTCTGATGTTCTTCAGCATCAGTTGCCTCATACTTCCTGTCAGAATTGAAACAGGAAGTCCAAGCTTAGGGAGAGAAATCCCACGATGAGAGAGGAACTTCAGCACTGGTCTCTTGTTTGTTACCCTCTACCCTTTGTTTCTTGGCTCTGGCTTTTTCTACAATCTTTTTTTTTTTTTTTNAATGTTTAAGAAATATTCCATAAGGAAAAAGTTTTATCTACAGGCAAATCCATAACAATTAGTATTACAATTTTTATTTGTTTTATATTTTAAATATGGTAATAGTACTTTATGAGGTCAAAGATGAATAGATCTTTATGAGATCATAATTTTAGAAATCATGGGTATGCTATCATCTTGATGWWMYACCAACTCAAAGTGTATATTGTGTCCCACACAACACGCCATAAAATATAATTAATGGAAGTAAAAAATACATATTACATAGCACGATAATACATTGTATAAAATTGTAGAAAATAGTACAATTTTAAAACATTAAGACTATAGAAGGGAAATTTATACAGACATAGTAGACATAGATACTGTTCATATGCTTCATCAATTTACATAAAATTCTCTTTTATTCTATATTTTGTCAGTGGTGCAGTCTCGGTATAGAATATTAGTATAAGTWTCAGACAGCTGGATAATTCCGTCTGGTTCTAAGCTGCCTCTTTCAGGTYAAGTTGTGTTTAGACTGATAAAGACTAGAGTATATGAACTGTCTTTGCTAGCTAAAAGATAGTACTCATTGAGATAGTCCTCAAGACTACATATATCACTGTACCGGCTGGTATTGTGTGTCAACTTGACACAAATTAGAGTTATCACAGGGAAAGGAGATTCAGGTGAAGAAGTGCCTCCATGAGATCCAGCTGTACGGCCTTTTCTGAATTGGTGATCAAGGTGGAAGGGCCCTTTGGGGTAGTGCTATTTTTGGGCTGGTATTCTTTGGTTCTATAAGAAAGAAAGCTGAGCAAGCCAGGGAAAGCAAGCCAGTAAGTAACATCCCTCCATGGCCCCCATATTAGCTCCTCCTTCCTGACCTTCTTGAGTTCCATTCCTGACTTTCTTTGGTGATGAACAGCAATGTGGAAATGTAAGTTGACTAAACCCTTTCCCCAACTTTCTTCTTGTTAATGATGTTTGTGCAAGAATAGAAACCCTGACTTAGACAATGACATTCCTTCGAGAATATCAAATTTAATTTTCCTTGAACAGATGATAGGTACCAAGGACATAGTTGCGTGTGTTCTTAGTGGCTATGAATGAATTTATGTGATCTGTTCTGAATTTCATCAGAATGCTCCATTGATTGCTCATGACTTTCTTGGAGAACCACCAATGTAATTTCTTATTTTAAAATCCAATGCCATTTCAATGTTTTTCAATTTTAAACTATGTATTAATCTATACTTTTGAAGTATAAGTGTTTTCTGCATGTATGTATGTCTACCACATGTGTGCTTTGTGACTGTGGAGCAAAGAAGACAGTTTCAGAATCCCATGAGTTGGAATTACAGACATTTGTGAGCCACCATATGGGTGACAGGAGCCAAATCCAGGAGCCCTTCTGCAGCATGAAGTGGTCTTCACAAATTATCCATCACGCAATCTTAAAACATTTTCATTACAAGTACTTATTTACTTTGAATCCTGTATAAAATTGGATGTCAAAGTTCTCTTGAAATATTAACACACACACATTTTAAAATAGTGAACTCTGGCCCCTGTTAATGTCAAACAAATGGTAAATTACTTAGCAAATGTTTCAATAAATACCAATTTTTAAGTAAGTTTAGAATCAGATTGACAAGTTTATATGAAAAATAAATCACAAATTGTATTTTAAATTATATTCTTTCTACCCAGCTATGATAAATGTATTTTTATAAATTCAATAAYTGGAAAGAATATTCAAATAACATGAATTCTGGTTCTTATAAAAATAGAATATTCTTTAGAGACTGGGTTGCCTTACTTAGTATGATGTTCTCCAGCTCCATCCATTTGTCTAAGAATTTCATGAATTCATTGTTTCTAATGGCTGAATAGTACTCCATTGTGTATNAATCAGTTTGACTTGTTAATTGTACTTTTTACAATATGCTTTTATCTGTCGGATTACATACACTTCCAGAGATCTTTGTCTGCTTTCTTGTAAAGGGTGACCCAGTAAATGATGTAACTCATTTCAACCTTCAGAAAGCCTTGCCTGCTAAGACAGTTGACAGGAACCTCTCATGCTTTTGTTTGTCTCAGAAAAGTTATTTGGAGGCACCGAGGGATAGATCAGCAGTTAAAAGCTCTTGATGTTCTTCCAGAACAGCATGGGTTCAGTTCCTAGCATACACATGGGGTCTCAAAACCGTTACTAACTCCAGTTCCAGCAGACTCCAATACCCTCCTCTGGCCTCAGAATGTACTGCACACATATTATACACAATACATCCAAGCTGATGAACACTCACATACATGAAATAAAAACTTTATCTGTATACTGTTCAGTGATTGGTTTATGATTCTCTTGGTCTGGCTGTGGTAGAGAAACCTTGGTCTTGGGACTGGGTTTGCTTTAGTCAAGATTTCTGCTCACTCATGTGCAGAATCTGAATCCTGCCTAGCATGCTCTGAAGTCTTAGGTGTAGCAGCTTCCTGAGATTCTCCCTGTAGCAATTTGTTTCAGTCCTGCACTGATAGAGAACTCTTCACTGTGGAGTTTTCTTGYTCCTTTTCAAGATCTATTGCCTCTCTGATGGATCCTGGGAAMGAAGACTTTCCTGTCATGTGCCCTGAGGGCCCCACCCCCACCCCTGTGAAAGCTGAAGAGTTTGCATCTATCTTTATCTTGCAGTGAATGGATTGGGCACTGGATTTTATAGGGTCTAGAGAAATAGAAAACTTCCCTACCTACAACCTGGGTCCCAAAGCTTTTACTCTGTAAGAAGCCGATAAAAGTTTTATAGCCTTGTGCTAGTATGCTTTCTCCCTGATCTGCCTCATGTTTAGTTTCCTCATGAGTACCCTGTCAAAAAGTCAAATCTCATAGAAGTGTGCAAATAAAGTTTCTCATCCTAGTGGTATTCCGTAGTTATTTTAAAGAGGCACGTTAGTTGAAGTTAATTTTGAAGATAGTAGGCGTTTCCTCTCTTTGAAACTCTGAAAGCAAAATTCCACCATGTTTTAGAGGCCACTGTGTTATGGATGAGAAAGCTGCCATCCCTGGCAATGCATATCTTCTCTCTACGTTGTTTAAAGTACCATCTCTGTCCTTTGGGAGTGTATTATTCCTTGTTGACTGGCATGGGTTGGCATGGGTTTCATTCCTCTGCTCTGGCCTTGCTTCATGTTCTCACGGATCCTTCTCATTGTTAGATCTTAAAGTTCTACTTTAAGGTTTGACTAACTTTCCTAGAAATTTTCATAAATGCTTTAAATTTTTCCGTTAATGAGTTTGTGTTCAATCACAACTTAACTTTTTAAATGTGGCACTAAGAGTCTGTTCTTTAAATGTCATAGTTTACTGTCCTGTCCATAGTCCCAACCTGGGGYGGGAACTTCTTTTCCCTTTCCTGTAACTTAAAGGCTGCACTGACTTACGTGCCTGAGAATTGGTGATGAATTCCCAGAAAGGCAATGTGAYTCAGTCTTGACCTCAGAAGCACCAGAATACATTCACCTTCGAAAGTGACAAGTTTGATAAGAGTGTTTGATAAGATCAAGAAAATTAAGCCAAACTTCCTGATGAAGTATGCCAAAGCTACAAAGAAGTTCGCGARTGGTGTGTAAAGTACAGCAAATACAAACCACTGTCAAAGCCTAAGAAATGTGTTAAATGTTTACAAAAGTCAGTAAAGGACTCTTACCACAAAATGTGTAGACCATGTGCCTGTGAACTTGAAGTTTGTGCAAAATGTGGAAAGAAAGAAGAGATCGTTGTTCCGTTTAATAAAGAACCAGAAACTTCAGAAAATACTGAAAATGAAGGTTCTAACCATAGAAGAAGCTGCAAACGGAAGGAAGACAGTGATGAGGACTTAGATGCTAAGTCTGACTCGGATGGCGAGGATGGGCACACTCAGGCCTGACAGCACCAAGTCAGCTGCAGGGGGAGTCAGAAAAGGCTGTCCCAGTAGGCAGGACGGGCTCCTGAGCAATGTTGGTATTAATCATATTTGAGTAACAGGATCTTAGAGGTTTTCACAGTAATACTTAAGCTGTGTATACAGAATATGTGTGGGCACACCACGGYATGCTGTATAAAACCTATAGAAATTGTTTAGAAAATCATATTATATAATGTCAAATAATCARTGTTAAGAATTGGTGATTATAGCRGAACTAACTCATGGAAAACTAAAATGACTGTCAGAGTACATTTCCATAACTGGACCTCAGGTATGTGACTTCTTTAGCAAAAGTCCCCTTACGTCGTACAAAGCAAAGCAGTTTATTTTTACACACACATACAATCATGTGTAATGATTTTCCTTCAAAACTGTTTTTATATACTTCATTCCATTTCTTTAACCTTTTCCTAGATTGAAAATATATACTTAGAAAAAACATGTGTAGACTGTATAGTTACAATCTGGGAAGGAAAAAGATCTAACATTCAGACCGGAGTAGAGATACTTGCAGTATCAGAAGCTCCTGTGATGTTCTCCCTCATGAGCGTATCCTTTCCCAGAATGCCGTCCTCCTGAATTACCACTTCATTGACAGTGTTTTTTACTTGTCAACAGTGTAAGTTTGTGATTATTGAAATCTGTGTCCTTTCCTTTAAAACCCCACAGAACAGTGACCAGGTGAAACAATGAACTTTTCCACACTCTAGCCAGATTCCCAATTTTAATCTTTTACTAAGTTTCCTTTGTGTCTTTATCTCTATGAATGTATATATGACACACATGTGCATGGACATATGTGTGTATATATTTGCTGAGCCTTTGAAATAAATGGGAAACCATAGTTTTGGAAAAAAAATAAATGCCATAGTTTTTACATTTCTTAAAATTCTTCTGACTGAATATTGATCACTGTCATAAAAGAGAATGCAAATGTCATTGTCTTTGTAGTTTTCATCCTGTCATAGAGCTTATATTGTTGGTTATGGATAAATGCATAATAATATTTTTGATAGTGAAAGTAGAAAATYCAATGTGAAATTCCATGCGTCAGTAATGGCTAGTCTAACTGTATATAAGTTCATTTATATGTGTATATATGTATATATGGTATATGTATATATGTGTATATGTATATACGGTATGTGTATATGTGTGTATATGATATATATATATATATATATATATATATATATATATATATACCATGGTTCTGGTTAATCTTTGTGTATGATGTTTATTTTATTTGTGACTTTTTTCATGTAATAAAATTTATATAATATATAGAAATTCTTTTAAGATGAGTTTCAAACTTCTAACATTTTACATTAAGTTTTGATTGTCTTTTTGATTACCTAAAATAAATACACACATTATGTCCATGTGATGTAGCATTCATTTTCAGCCTTTGTATAACATAGGTGTTATGGTCCATCTTCCTGGGCTCCCATGGTCCCTTGGGCAGCAGGCATTTATCTTCTAGAGTACAGATGTCAGAGATCACAGCACCAGATGGCCCGGGTCTGGGTCAGGCTCCTAATTCTACTTCCAGGAACTTGCCTTCTCATTGTTTCTCTACAGTTTGCATAGAGATAGAGGCATTTCCATATAATCAGAGTTATCTTCGCCTGTTCTGAAAAGATTTTGACCTATTGAAGCCCCAACTCCAGAAAACAGCCCCTGGGTGCCAGGTCCTGGCTTAATAGAGATTTGGGGGACTGTTATGCGGTCCCCATCAAGTGTCCTCCTTAACTTTTAGTTTTATTTTTTGTCCTTCCTTACTTGTAGGGTTTGCCTTGAGAAAACTCTCCCGAGAAGTGTGCTGGTATAAGGAACATTTCTAACTAGGATTCCTCCGCCCTCCTCCAGGCAAATTCAGTTCTCTGCATGCCTGTCATTCAGAGTCAATCAAGTGTTGAGATAAAAGACACCAGACTCTAGACGCCTTCCCGACACAGACTTTCTAGTAAGGCTGGTTCCCTGTGTTTCAGCTACTTGCTGAGGTCCACGTCCGCAGCATGTGACACCATTGCTGCAAAATCAGAAGCTCTTCCCACCTACAGGAAACAAAACAAAAAGAACTGCTTACACAATATTATCCATTAGATTTGCATTGCGCATTTTAAAAACTGTTCTGGATGTTCTGAATTCTTATCAGTGTGTTGATTTCTAGGTCACCTTCTCATCATGATAAGTTAAAACAGAAGAATTCATGACAATAAGCTGTTCTTTTAGAACCTTTATGTTACAAAGGTGCTTTTGAAGAATAGATGGACTCTTATAAACTTGAGAAAGTGAAGTTGTGGAGAAAGGGTACTTTCACAATGCTTTCATGAATGCCGTCGGAGAATTACATGAGCTTAACTTAAAACTAACAACATTTTCTCTCTCTGGAATATAAGCGTATCGTGCGTAGTCTGAAGTGAGTTTAGAACTTTGTTCATGATTTGGCGTGTGTGGCAAAAAGGAGAGAATCCAAATTTATACAGGAAACAGAGGCATGGCAGGATCTGTCATTTACAGTTTACTCTTAACACCTTTTCTGTTTAATGAGTAGAAATTTACCGGGGCTCTTTGGTGTCCCTGTACCATTTTATGCACCTATGCATTTTACATAGGTAAAAAAATGTATTTTTATTTTACTTTTAACATTTGACATATTAATAATTGGCTACAAGAGAATACAAATACAAAGTTTGAAATTCTAGTTTTTAAAACTTAAGCCTATCTTATCAAATACTCAGTTTAAAGAATACATTTCAGTAAAGTAGACACACATGTAAATTTTTTTTGAAAAACAGTAATTTTCAAGATTTTTCCAAATCTGTATCTTCTCTGCCAATCTCTCTCTCTGCCCATGGCAACACATACTTACACATGCAACACCCCTGGAGAGTTAGAAGTAGGGGTTCTGCTGGTTCACCCGTGAGTATAGTGTACATCTTCTAAAACAAAGGTATACAGTAAACAATCCCTAATGTAAGAAAATAGCCAGACCATATGAGAATTTCTTCAAAGTCCCTAACTGTTCTTTATTGTATTTTTACCTTTGTTTTCTATTAAAGACCTTATTAATGAACACACATTGTACTTAACAGTTATGTCTTTTTGCTTAATGTGATGCTGTTGGTAGCTCAGCTGAGGTTCTCCTGTAGCAGATCTGATATTCTTAACACTACCACTTAACTTGCTCCTGTATTTTCTGTAATGGAGTTGGAGGGATTTGATTAGATTCGGGTTGAGTATTTTTGGCAGTGATACCTCATGAATATTGTTTATCTCATTTTGCATAGCATTACTTGGCAAATGCTAGGATGTCTCACATCGAGGATGCTAAGTGGCCACGAGGTTAAGCATGTGTGTTCTCCATCACTTGGGAGTGTTTGTGGATAGTTTTACTTTGGACTCAAACTTGTTCTTTCCTGGTGATATTTTTATTGGTGATTCTAACATGCTTTCATGATTCTTGCCTAAGAAAGAAACCAACTTCTAGTCCTGAATAGGATCAAAATCAAGTCCTATGTCCTTTAATCGGCAGACTGTCTTCTGATCAATAACAAGTTCATTTGATCCCTACTTATATTCTAAACCTGGTGTCTTATACACGGTAAAGATGTGAAATACAACTTGCCCACTTAAAACCCTTGATTTATCTATCCTAATGCTTTTCCATTTCTTTTTAGGTTTCACACATACACACATGTATACACACATAAGAGAGAGTGTTGTTTGTAAGTTAGTGTAGGAGATCAACTTAACTTTATTCTTGACCCATTATTATGTCTGCAGATATAAACATGAGAGGAGAAGAGGAAGAAAGAAAAGAAGAAGAAGAAGAAGAAGAAGAAGAAGAAGAAGAAGAAGAAGAAGAAGAAGAAGAAGACCTCCTACATCACACTTATTAAAAAAGAGTTCTAGATTGGTAAGAAGTTCTTACTGACAAAATTTGTCCAACTTTTGTTGCTTTTTCTTTCATATGGATATTCCTGTAGTGGAGAGTTAAGTTTCTAGATTCAGAGAGCCCATTTATGAAATGATTATGATAGAAACATCTGATTGGGCAAGAAGCATAAGCAGAAAGAGTTTTTAAGTGCCTCTCAGGCTTCCGTCTTGCAAGATGGGGCTAAGTCATCTTGAAATGATTAGTTCTTTTAATAAAAGTCATGACTATAAAAATGGTATTTCTTTTATTTTCATAAATTGAATCTAAATTATTTACACAAATGAGTTTTGAGTTCTCTACTGTTTTGAACCTCTTCAATGTTGAAACATTTTCATTTTTTGAAGATGAACTTTATTTTTGAAAAACAATTGGAATTTGTGAACTAAGCTTGGTGACTAAGAACTGTGAAATAAACAAAATAATAACCAATTTGGTAACAACAAAATATTTTTGCTGAAAGTACACAAAATACTGCAGTGGATAAGGGACCAATTATTGTGTCATAGTTCTCAACTATTTACAAATATCAAATGCTCATGGTTTATATACTTTATTGGTTTAATATTTATTTGATAATCATATAAGACAAGCACTATATCTTCATTGCAACTGTTGGAAAATGAAAAAAACTTTTCCATATCTTGCAATAGGGAATGACTGGGTCTCCCTCAGTTGCCTCTGCTATCTGTTCCCATTCATGGGATCTTCGTCTCTCTAATTTGTTTTTCCTTGCTCGCAAACATCCTGTGTGTTGACATGATCCATGGCTCCCACCCAAGGTGTATCCATCCGAAGACTGTCTAACGTATCCTCCGGCTCATTGATGTAACAGTTCCTGTTGTCTTTCTTCTGTCAATCAGGACATCAGTCTTAATTTCCCTTTTTACAGTTGCTAATTCATTAATTATAGATTCAATAAGTATCTGTTACACACAAGACAATGTACTAAAATATGAAAATAGGAAGATGATGGTGAGATTTTTCTTAAGAGTATGGGCTAATTAGCAAGACTTTCAAGTCATAAGCAACAATTTAATACAATGTAATAAAGTGCAAGTATAGTCTATCCCTTAGGGAACTCCATGRCTGGCAAATATCCAGTCAACTCTTGTTTGCCAGTACTATTTTCTCCGTCTATTCTCAATAGAAGAACTGMGATGTTGGTTGGCTTTTTCAGTTACTCTCCACCTTATGTGTTGTCACCAGCACAGGGTCTCTCACTTGAACCCAGAACTCACTGATTGAGTTAGTCAACATAGCCCGCTTGTTCCCAGTATCCCCTGTCTTCACCTCCAGCACCAGCATTACAGGTGGGCTGCCATGAACACCTGACATTTCTATAGGTTCTGAAGATCCAAACTCTAGTCCTTTCACTCTTGTGTGTGTCAAGTGCTTTACCCATTCCCAATTCTTTATTTTTTCATGATAAGATGAGAATTTTAATCAGCAAAAAGTCTATTTCAATTCAACTTTTCTTTTTTTATTAGATATATTCATTATTTACATTTCAAATGTTGTCCCCTTTCCTGGTCCCCCACCTCCCGAAAACCTCCTAACCCATTCTCTCTCCCCCTGCTCACCAATCCACCCACTCCTGCTTCCCTGTCCTTATTAGCCAGCCATGGAACTGAGCACAGGGTCCCCAATGGAAGAGCTAGAGAAAGTACCCAAGGAGCTGAAGGGCTTTGCAGCGCTATAGGAGGAAAAACACTGTGAACCAACCAGTACCCCCAGAGCTCCTAGGGACTAAACCACCAACCAAAGAGTACACATGGAGGGACTCAGGGCTCCAGCTGCATAGTAGAGAATGGCCTTGCTGGACATCAAAGGGAGGAGAGGCCCTTGATCCTGAGAAGGCTCGATGCCCCAATTCTTTATTTTTATTGTTCGTTTAAAATAGTTTTCTTTAAGGGACTGGCCACCAGGAACTTGACCGTGCTCCATACGGGCAGCACAAATTAGACTTAGTATTTCTTTTCTTTTTTTCTCCACTGTTTTTCATTTCTTCATTTCCGTGTGTGTTGGGGGGCTTCATAAGGATGGMGGGATGAACCTAGGAAGAATGGGAAGTACTGTAATCGAGGTACATTATATGAAACTCCCAAATAACCAAATAAAAATATTATGAAAAAACAAAACAAAACTAGGCATCTTGCATTACTGGACTACTTCAGCTAACAATAGTCCTTTCACAGTCAAGAGAGAAGTCATTTTCATTTTCCTCTGGTAACTTTGTGAGAACTAAGCAAGGATGGTACTTTCCATGTGAGAACCCATGTACTCTTTAAGAATGTGACAAAACATTCGAAAGTGAATAGGAATTTGTTTGATCTGAAAATGCAAAGAAACACCCTTGAACTGTTGCCATATTTAGGGATTTGATTTGAGTTAGAAGTCCTAAGGGAACTATTTGCTTCTCTGCTTAGTTTTTGTTTGCTTTCCTCGTTTTGTTTTCTATTAGATTGTATTTTGATATTTTTAACTTGTGGTTTGAGTAGAGTCCATGAGATTACAAGATACATACACTTTCCCCTTATTCTTTGGTGAGATGTCAAGCATACTATTAGAACCTTAGACATATTATTAGTCCTCAAAACATCTTTAGAAATGTGGATTCATTTTTTTCATTGTGGCCCTCGGGCACAGGCTCTCAATTTTCTTTGGTATATTTCAAATGTGAAAAGGATCTGGTAATAACTATCCATTGCAAACCTACCTGATTCCTGGATGTTTAAAAATTACTAGGAGACCTGTAATAGGAATCAACTGCACTCCGGTACTGTACAGTGCCCGGGTCAGGCAGCTGAAGAGAGCAAATGTGTCTGTCTGTGGGTCTGTACTGTGGTACCTACTGTCTGCTTCGTGTCCATCTAGCAGTCCCAGAGGACCCGGAATTCTCTGCCTCCACCACCCCCTCCACTGTGCTTGCCAGTGTGGTCCATGTGGTCTTCAGGACACCAAAGTACATGTTCTACTTGGTACCAACCACTGACCATGTGCTACAAATCCGGAAATCCCTCCTTCCTAAACTTTCCATCCTAGATGTTAATAATCAAACTGTCCTCCGAGGAGTGGGGCTTTCCGGACGTGCAGTTATTGTACAGAGACCAATTCTGAAATAAAGACTAAGGATGATTCTCGAAGAGTGGCCTCATCTGTGAGTGGGTGCTTGAAGGGTTGCTTGGAGAAGCACTCACAGACGCTGATGGCTTTGACCTACATTTCCCTGAAGATTTAGATGTGAGAGTGAAGGCTGTGCAGCTGGAAAGCAGGTTCCCCGTTGATTATATGTTCTACCAAAAGCCACGAGGTACTTCACCTTCTATCATCATGAGTTAGAAGCCACCTCAGGATGAGGAGACCATCACCTCAACTGGAATTCAAGATGGCTGCCTGCCCTGGCCTTTTGAAATCTCCCGAGGTAACCCCTCCTTTGGTACACGAAGCAGGAGACAGACAGGGATGGCAGATCATCTGGGGACCATTGCATCCCATCCCTTCCAATTCTTTTCTCCTTCTTCACCTGTGGCCTTCAGTGGAGTATGTACGTGAGCGTTCATCACTGTGTTTCACCATTTCCTAGAAGTCCCTGTGCCCACAATCGACTCCTTCCTATCTTCCTCCAGGACCTCTGCACAGGCTCTCCACAATATTGACTGTCCCATAATCTATACTATTTGGATTAAAGAGAAAAAGATCCTTGAGTCTAAAAAAATTTAAAATAATATCAGCATTAAGCTATAACTCTAGTCTGAGTAATTGTCCACAGAGAAAGGGAAATGAAACATTCTGTCTCAGCCTCTTCTGTTATTAAGCACATGCACGCATGAATCTAGCACTAGATGATATAGAAGATCTTCTGAGTCTCCAGAATTCCATTGTTTTTATAGATATTGATTTTTTTTACTTAAAAAAAATTCCCTAATCATTATTATGAAGACCAACATCCACTCACTACGACAATGAGCATGAAAATCATAGGTAGCGCAGTTAACTGAAATATTCACTGAAGAGGTGCAGCATGGTTACAGATATGCCATCATCAATCTCATCAAAATGCTGAAGGATTAGTGTTCTGTAGTTATTCTCCAAACGGAAGCTGACGTCTGGTCTTCTGGGATTAGAATAGAAGGATAAGATGAACCGAGGGAAGGAATTTCAGGAACCATGTTCCCAACTAGATCTACTAGATTCCAGATCTAGTAAATCGAATTAAAGAAGTAGGTGCCATTCCCTTACAGGAATCACTCTCCCTATCCTAAAGATCCAATCTCCACAAGAACCAGGGTCACTCCCGCAGGTATTCAAACCCAAGCAGGAAACTGTCACCAGGTGGCGCCAAACTGCAGCTAAGGTTGAGGTGAATTTGAATCATACAATGTATATCTTGGGTCCCCATGTACTTTTTTAAATTTTTTATTATTTTTTGAGTCATCTGTAACATTATGAGCAAATTCTGTAAGTTCTGACAACTCATTGGTCCATATGGGTAAAATTGAGAACCTTCAAGTGTTGACCAAACTAAAGCCTTCTTCCTTTTTGTTTTTGTTTTTTTGTTTCTGGTCTTGTTTCCTTCCTTCTGAGCACTCTCGTTCATTCACTTGGAAAGACCAAGTATTTGTTAAATTTCCATCTCCCTATGCCTTTGCCAATCCTCTTCTTTTGTCTGGGATGCATTTCCGGCCACGGCCTTTGTGTTCTAGATCTAATTAAAAGCTTTTGCTCTGCAAAGGTCAAACCTGTAGTCATCTCTCCCCAAAGTGTCACCTTCTGTGAACCTCCTTGGGCCACTTCCAGCCTTTCAAAGGGCAGAGTCAATAGTCCGAGTTCTCTAGCCTTCCAAAGCCCTTTTCATGTTTGTTATAGTTATCACATTAAGACGTCTTCATTGTGTTTGTCAGTTTGCTACTTAGTAGGAAGGCCATTCAAACATAGGAGCAAGCCAGACTTTCCAACTTTGCATCATCATTGACCAAAGTGACACAGCTCTCATACTGCGCCTCTAAACACGCACAATAGTTTAATAGAATGTTTATGTTTAACTTCGAAGATGGATTACATTTGAATAAGTGAAAGAAGGTAAGCATCAGAAAGAAGAGCTAATGATCATCTTTCTATAAAGGAAAGTGTTTGACAGTGGGGGTGAGCACTGGGTTCTTTATTTTGTGTGACTGCAACTATAACAAAATATCCCTAAGCATTATAACATGTTCTTACAATAATGGTCCACAACGATATGGGTGTTTGTGTGTGTTAAGATTTCTTTTTTTTTTTTAAATTGGTTATTTTATTTGTTTACATTTCAACTGCTTCTCCCCTTCTCTGTTTCCCCCTCTAAAACCTCCTATCTTCTCCCTGTTCCCCTGCTTCTATGAGAATGCTCCCCCACCC
>BDUI01001021.1:164213-176458 GCA_002335545.1 Apodemus speciosus
TATGAACATTGTGGAGCATGTATCCTTATTGCATGCTGGGGAGTCTTCTGGATATATGCCCAGGAGTGGTATGGCTGGGTCCTCCGGAAGTATCGTGTCCAGTTTTCTGAGGAACCGCCAGACTGATTTCCAGAGTGGCTGTACCAGCTTGCAAGGACTGCATCTTTTTGCCTGTCTAAATTTTGCCTTCTCATCAAAACTTAGTGTTATGTGTTTTGTTGCTTTGTGTTCAGGGCTGGTGGTGACCCATGTGTATGTGGGACATGAGTTCTTGTAGAGTGGGGCTGACTCTACAAGTCAGATGTCTTCCTCAGTCACTTCCCTTCTAATCTTTCGAGACAAGAGCATTCACCGAATCTGAAGCTCACTGATTAGCTGGGCTCTGCATCTCCGCCTCTTCAACACTGGAGTACCACACAGACAAAGCTGCCGCACCTACATTTAGCTGTGACTGGTGAAGATCTTGACTCAGGTCCTTATGTTTGCATGAGGCAAGCGTGTTACCAAGTGAACCACATCCCTACTCCCTTTATTTATCTACGACAACTTTGAACATTAGTTCTTTTATACACTATTAATTCATATTTTCATATGCAATTCATAAGTTTTTATCTTGTTGCATTTAGTATAGAAGACTGCCCATTTAAGCACTATTCTATAGAATATTATGTATTAAAAGATGTTATTCCCTTTGTTTCTGGTGTAACTTACATTTTGTTGCTGGTCTGGAAAGAAGGAAGTCATAAGTTAATACAGGAAAGAGGTGTGAGGAAACAAAGGAATTTTAGAATGTAAACATGGAGCATGGTAAGCTATAAAGCATAAGGGAGAACCTTTTTTTTTTCTCACTGAATGAATAACTTCATTTTCATGATGTCGGGAAGTTTGGTGTCCCAGGAAACAGGCATTTTGAGACTAAGTTCCTCTTCCATACAACATATCTTCAAATATATTCATAGTTAAATTTCATGTTCCCTCATAGCTTTAAATATCTCTACATATTTAAAATTGGAGAAGGAGAGATGGCTTATGGGATTTTCGGGGGAGGGGGAAGCCAGGAAAGGGGACAACATTTGAAATGTAAATAAAGAATATACCTAAGTAAAAAAAATTCCTTTAACTCTGAGAAAATGTGCCTCTTCATTCTTAATAGACTACTCGGTAAGAGTTAGCAAGTACATTTTGATAATAATAAATATTCTATTGTATCAAAAGAAAAGAAATTTTCTGTGGGTGTCAAAGGATTTAAGATGATAACTTCAGAAGGTTTTTGGTTAAAGGCCTAATCTTTTCACTCAACTTGTTGAAATCTTTACTCATATACACCTGCTTGGATATATTGTGGGAAGACCACAGACAAACAATTAAACTTGAGATGCTTCAGGCAAACCATGCTAGTTCTTACTGTAAAAAAATAAGGGACATTTCTGAGTCATTGCAGTCTTGGAATGCAATACCAAACAAATGAGAACCAGACCACAAGTTGTGGGGCCAAGTACATCATTACCGAGGGAGTAATGCGAACAACTTGCATAAACTGTGGCCGAAACTGAGTTTTTAGCAGACAACCATAACCTTTTGATTGCATCAAGAACAGTTAAAAGCTCTTTAATCTGCATGTTGTTCTTCAGGAAAGAAAAATTCATCAATCCAATTCATAATCTCAGAGACCTGTGAAGCTTCAGTTGGAGCTAACCCTGGCTTCTCTGATTCTATTCCTAGTTAGCTACAATAGCAGTCAAACAGAATTAGCTGGGTACCGTGTGTGCTTCTTCTATCTATCGAGAGAGGTAAAACATGCATAGGTAACTGGGCCTTTTCCCTTCCTTTCTAGTGCAAAAAATGGCTTCTCTAATGCTTTAGATAAGAAAATAGCATCTGTTACTTTTGAGTATTTGTGTGGTAAACTATGCTTATCGTTTTCCAGGAAATAGATTTTCATTTATGTCAAGATTATTTCTTAATTCTGATGAGTCACAAGTGCCACAATCCCACTTCCTTGGGGGTCTTCTAACTCCTCCAACTAATCAAAGGCCAAACATCCTTTCTCAAACACTCTACTCCTTGTTGGCCTTAATTTGCATCAATCCCTCTACTTCTGCCTCCCAAGTGCTTAGATAACAGGTATCAACCACTAAATTAACTCTGTATCACTTTCCCTGCCCCCTTCTGGACACTCTGTGCTGTAAAAGCAAAATATATAAAAAGCACCTTCTGTGACAAAGAATAAAACCTATAATTTCTGCCTTGTTGCATACACTTTAGTAATCTTCAGCAACCATTTACTAAGGATTCCATAATATATTTTGTAATTTTTTTAATGTCCTAAATTGTTTATTGGGTATGAATTTTATAGACATTGCATGCATTGGCAGTAATGGAGGAGCTGAAGAGTAGAGTGAGTTCTCCAGGCTGCACATTGAGTGTGATGGAACTTGGAGTCCTTACCAAGGCCACTGCTCTTGCAGCCAGCAGATGTCAGCCCAGCCATCTCTCTGTGCTTGTGGACTGGTTTGGTGGTGCAGTGGGCATTAGGATTTCTTTTGAAAGATTTATGGAATGGATCGATGAGGATATCCTTAAATAAATGTATATGTGGAATCTTTTCCAACACAGAATTCAAGACTCTCAAAATCCTGCAATGGCATCCAACTTTCTTGTCAGCAACATCCTGAACGCTTTGGGTAGACTTCAACTGTTCATCACTGGGATGGGCAGGCTTGCCATACGCTGAACCCTTAGGAACTGGGTGTTTGCAACCACCATGAAGGATCCTGGATATGGCATAACCTTGCTTGACCTTGTATCCCAGCTTTCATACCCTATCAGGCTGGGTGAGGTAGGGAACCCTGGGCAGTKCAGAGAGCTGGTGGTATTGCCAGCAACAGACCCTTGGATCTTTGTACATCACAAAGGACTTTTTCCTCCAAGAGCTCCTGGCTATATTTATATGCACTAAACTGGCTCACCTGATTGCTGCCACCAGAAGAAAGGAGAAAGCCTTTSTTCATATTTTGTAATTTTTATCTCGAAGAAAGAATACATACATTATTTACGACCTAAATAAAATGTTTATGTTCAAAGCTCTGCATATAACAGAACTCATGTTCATGTATTAGACATCACTAAAAATTTTCTCCAAGTTGGGCTGGGTTATTATTTTGAATATCACCATCTAATTTGGAATTAGATGCTGTTTGGAAAAAAATCCTTTAGAAAAGAAAATTGAGAATCCTTTTTAGTAACATCTGATATTCTTTAAACTCAAATTTTTATATTGTGCTTGACTCTTTCTTCTTGGTCATTATATTTTTTTTCTACTGCAATTATAAGAGCTAGGTCATCCACTCGAGACCTACCAGAGCAAAAGCTTTACTTTCATAAGAATGACATTAATAAAGCAATCTGTATANTCCATGTGACAGCTTCAGAGAAGGACTTGTCATTAGTAATGGAGCCAGAATTTGAAGCCCAGACACCGGGGTCCTAACTCCGTGTTCTGCCACAGGTTGCCCCATGTCGTTAGTCGTGCTGTCCATCCCGTGGTCTGTGAGTCATACGCATCCCGGGAGAGCCACAAGTGAGGCCCACCACGATTGTAGAAGACAGCGTCATATTTCAGTGTCACACACAGGCACTCCTACTAGAGAGAGCTGTGCCGTCTGTTTGTGGGATGTGGTATTCGGTCAGCTTCTGTGGGACGTTCTGGCTACAGCTGAGCTGTGATCTCCTGCCACTATTCATAGCCATGTTGAGGAGTTACTCAGAACTCACGGTCCTTTACAGGTTACACTTGGTCCTCTGAGATGATAATCTTACGTTCTGTCTCGACATTACCTGTGAAAGAACCTGGGCGGCCCAGATCTATCTTGTGAACACGGACTGCCTGGCATGCACACATTGGGGGCGGGGGTGTGATGAGGAGCTGAAGCCGAGGGTATCATTTAGTGTGAGCCGTACTGAGACCGTCTGTGGCAAGCTTGGGGGACGCTGACAAAGGTGCAGGCTGAGAAGCAGAGTCTCTGTTGGACACGGATGGGCAATGATGTCACACAGTGCCCAGCCTGGAGTAAAATGTCCCACTCCGGTGTTTGATTTATGCTTGTGTTGTGTTGTTTTGTTTTGTTTTCTGATCCACAGGATGTGGTTTAGGCTCCTGTTCATTCATTTTAATGTATGCTCTTCATGAGAATGGTAACAACCAGTAGCAACCAGTGTTCTGTGACCGCTCAGCGTGTTCTACAGCCTGTGTCAGGATCTGATGACTTAGGATACTGGTGTGCTCTGAGCTCTTCTTGGGGTGACTCCAATCTCGCATAATTTCATCACGCACTATGACATAAGGGTATCAGTATCTCCATTTATATGTAAAAACCACAGATAGGCGAGGTAGCCTGTGCACAGTCAGAGAGTGGTTATACAGACTTGGGATTTGAACCCAGAGCTTGGAGTCCTACCATTGGGCCTCCCTGCATGTCCATGATGCATGGGTGAGGACACTATCCTTTGGGAAGGGCTAGACAGTGGCTTCAAAGAAGAATATTGGCTACTGGAAATCCAAGTGGAGTAGGATTTGAACCCGGATCTATTGAACTCCCAAGCCCTGCTTCAAGCTGCTGTTCCAGTACAGAAACAGGATAAGCAACAGGATCACATAGCCCTGGAGATGACAAGGGCCCAAGGGGGCCCGGTCTGCAAGCTGGGGACAGAGAGACACAAGCTGGTGACAGAGGGATGCAAGCTGGGGACAGAGGGATGCAAGCTGGGGACAGAGGGACACAAGGTGGGGACAGAGGGATGCAAGCTACCAGTGCTGTTCAGTGAGTTCTGAGTTCAAAGGTCAAAGAATGGGAGTCATGGATAGAAGAGCCAGTAAAATGACAGGCATGGTACATGGCGTCACACACTCTGGGTGTGGCACCATCTGGCAGGGTCTGTGAGTCTGTCAATGGGCGTGGGGAGCAAGGGCAATGTGAATAGCTGAGGTAGCAAGGGTAGAGAATCCCAGGGTGCTCGTAAGGTACAGCCATGATTCTGGCTAAGGATTAGCAAGACAGCAGCTTGAGGCTGGATTTTCTGAACTAAGTATATCGTTAAAAAATATAATGCACCAGCCAGGCATGTTGGCTTATACTTGAAATCTAGCACTCGAGGAACTGAGGCTGGAGGATTTCTATGTGTGGGGCCGTAATGACCTTAACCTTATGGTTCATGCATCCTCTCTGAGATTTAAATTCCCCGTGTTTGACCTTATGGTGACAGCCCGAGACTGCTGTGATAATTAAATAGAACAGGGAATATGAGAAGACTTTAGGATAAGTGCTGTACCCAGCTTCCGAGGCTACCTCTCCAAGAGCCATCCTATGGTAAAGCGCTAGTCATATGGTCATGGTGGTCACTTGACAGATGTCAGAAGCTCTGGCACAGGTTCGGGAAGCTACAGACCAGGTTTGGTAAAGGCCCTGACCTCACCGCTCTYCCCCATTGTGTTCCAAGCAGCGGGACGGGAGTGAGTGTCAGGGGGGAGGGGAAGTGGTGGGGCTGTACATCCSTCTGCTTAAGAACAGCCCAGGAAGGGAAGGGAAAGCTAAGGGTGAAGTGCACCCACGCCCACTTTGCAATGTGTTAAGTACCATCCCAACCAAGCTTTACTGTGATCATTAAGACTCACAATGCWGCCTACAAGAGAGGAGTTAATGACGGTATCATGATTATTCAAGTGAAATCATTAGGCCGCCTTCAGCGGTTTCATGGAGAAATCTTGAAAGGCAGATTTCCGGTATCCCCCCCAAGACCTTTTGAATGAATGTCTCCGAGGTGCTGGGTATTGAACTCCAGGATCAAATGCATGTCAGGCGAGCCTTTTAACAGCTGAATGAAAACGAGAGACAAGAGGAGGACATGACTAAAGTCCGGGGGCGATTTTTAGTGTAGATGTAAGAACAGGCAGAGGGAAGAGTCTAGTCTGAACGGGGCTGGCTGGTTAAACCGGACAACGAGAGGAGAGGGCGGGAGGGAGAGCGCCAACCACGGTGGCCCAGGCCTAGAGGTTAAGAGACAGATGTAGCCAAAAAGCCGAATCACATAGGAATGGGGACACCTAGCCGCTGGGAGGGAGAGGTTTAGGGGAGGAGTACTGGGAGGGGCCACAGGTACTGACAGTGGTAGGAGAGCTGGCCGGAGTCTGTGTATGTTAAATAGGCACCTTGGCCATTTGTCCCAGGTGTCTGAGACCTAACAATAGGTCTGTCCCAGCCTCAACCCCAGCAGCTGCCCTGCTACGAAGGTGTCCAGAACCTCCTTTTCCCACACGCCCTGAAGGTAAGATAGAGGGAATTATTCATCTTCAAACGAGAATGTTTTTATAACTGTGTATCCCTATTGTACACATAGGGAAATGATTTGCCCCAAGACATGGGCTTAATAAAAAGACAAACAGCTGAGGCTCTAGAAGGCAGACAAGAGTGTTCTACAACAAGGTGCCAGAGACGTCACTCGGCTGCCAAACGGCCTTCAAGCCTCAAGTCTTGAGGCTGCAGAAAGCTAAAAGGTGGATTCCTCAGAGCTCAGAGTTCAGGGACACTGTGTTGTTAGATATCTATACCTACTCACCTTCTTGGAATCCAGCAGGCTGACTGTACAGCCGCCGTGTGGATTCCTTTGTCTCTCCTTCATGCACCTGACAGATCCTCCGAGAAGTAACACATCAGCAGGTGCGTGCACGTGTGTGTGTGTGTGTGTGTGTGTGTGTGTGTGTGTGTGTGTGTGTGTATTACTCCTGAGCTGCAAAGTGACACAGGCCTTTAATCCCAGTACTTTGGAGGCAGAGGCACGAGAATCTCTAATGCCTTGAAAGCCAGCCTGGTCTACATAATAGCCAGAGCTACATAGTGAGACCTCTTTCTTTCTTTCTTTTTTTTTTTTTTTCACATTTTTTTTTATTGGATATATTCTTTATTTACATTTCATTTCCCTTTTCCTGGTTTCCCCGCCCCCCCTCTTTCTTTCTTTCTTTCTTTCTTTCTTTCTTTCTTTCTTTCTTTCTCTCTCTCTCTCTCTCTCTTCCTTCCTTCCTATCTTTTTCTTTCAAGATTTATTTAGTTTATATATTTGAGTACACTGTCACTGTCTTCAGACACACCAGAAGAGGGCATTGGATTCCATTACAGATGGTGGGGAGACACCATGTTGTCTGGGTTGCTGGGAATTGAACTCNTGCTCTCCATTGCATTTATCCAGATGCTCTCCATTGCATTTAGCACAGAGAGATCCGTATATCTTCTATTTTTATTTACATTTTAATTAGATATATCCTTTACTTACATTTTAAATGTTATCTCCTTTGCCAGTTTTCCCTCTCTTGGATACCCCCTATCCAATCCTCCCTCCCCCTGCTTCTAGGAGGGTGTTCCTCCACCCAGCCCCCCTCCCACCTCCCTAGCCTCAATTCCCCTACACTGGGGCATCTATCAAGCCTTCATAGGACCAAGGACCTCTCTTCCTATTGATGCCTGACAAGGCAATTATCTGCTATATATGCAGCTGGAACCATGTGTACCCCTTGGTTGATGGCTTAGTCCCTGGGAGCTCTGGGGGGGTCTGGTTGGTTGATATTGTTCTTCCTATGAGGTTGCAAACCCCTTCAGCTCCCATAGTCCTTTCTCTTGCTTCTCCATTGGGAACCCCGCACTCAGTCCAATGACTGACTGTGAGCATCTGCCTCTGGATTTGTAAGGCTCTGGCAGGGCCTCTGAGGAGACAGGCATATCAGGCTCCTTTCAGCAAACATTTCTTGGCATCCACGATAGTGGATGTTTGGTGACTGTATATGGGATGAATCCCTAGGTGAGACAGTCTCTGGATGGTCTTTGCTTTAGTCTCTGCTCTACACTTTATCTACATATTTGTTACTCTGAGTATTTTGTTCCCCTTCTGAGAAGAACCGAAGCACCTACATTGTGGTCTTCCTTCTTCTTGAGTTTCATGTGGTCTGTGAATATTCTTATTTCTGATTTGCCTTCATTGACAGAATGCAACCCTGACAAGAAGAAGTTGAAGAAATTTTGTTCATTGTTGTATCTCTGTGTTTGTTTAGGTGACAGATACTTTACTTGAACTTAACATGTTTTTAGGCTGTTTGATTGAATGGGTATATGAGTTTTCTAATACTTCGGAATAAGCCCATTTCAATATCCTCTTAAATGATGGGATGTTCAAAGATCTCTCCCTTGTTGGACTTTTGACTATAAATTTTGTTTAATGGATGTTCACTGGTGAGCTGCCTTTTTATTTCTGTAAGAGTCAGCATAGATGAAGCATGGGGATCAGTTTTAATTCAAACTTCCTCTTGAATTTCATATTATTGTGTTATGAAAAAAACCCTCTTGTCATTAACATCATTATGGATTTTTACTAGCATCTCACAAATTGCCTTGTACCCAAATGGGTCCTTAATAAATACTTGAGTAGTGACTGACTACAGTAATTGAGTCCACTTGAAATTAATTATTTTTATCTTGATCATTTATCCTCCAGTTTGACAGCAAGGCAAGGCTGTTGCAATTTGTTTTGGGTTGTTGTATACAAGTGAGGTGGCCCCTGGAGATCCCACATATATGTTAATTGATGATAAAGTGGATAGTACTCTTTCTGGCATCTGTTATAAATTTTCAAAGAAATCTCTCTCATATATTATCATAGAATTTAATAAATCTAGAAACATTTCCAATACATATGTTTATAGTTTTATATTTTGAACTGTTCCAAGAAGGAATTCTCCTCACTGGTGTTCCAACCTCCTGCCTATCTCCCCTCCAAACTGTCTTACATATATGCAGAATTACAGTCCCTCATCACAGCAGCAAACAAGCCATTTTTCTTTTGGAATACYGAGGTTGATTTCCTACTGAATTTCAAATAAAGCCCAACATTATCAGCATATAWATTAAACGAAAKACCCAGTATCTACCCTGTAGCCTCTTCTCAATATTTGCATAAAGTGTTTTGTGAACTATTTGGGTAGCATAGAATCAATAGTTTTCTAGTGAARACAAAATAACTTGAATTTAGGTGAATTTTAAATTGCCTAATTAACATGCAACTGGCTTGATGAATTCAGGATTGTACTTAGACTTTAAGCTTTTAAGTGTGACTACATGATATGTAGATTGTTTTGACTATGAAACTATATTTTGTAAAGATCCAGCTATAGGTTATAGGAAACTATAGCTTCCTATAGCTATTGCAGCATAGCTTAGAACATACTAACTACACCTTTACTCTCAGATTGTTGTCAGCCAACAGAAGGTCCTTATTACTTAACTGGGTGTCCCTAGTCCCTGATACTTTCTATAACTTTTTAGTATTCCTAGCAATTACCTATTATCTGTTTAAAATGCCTCAGTGACAATATCTACTTAACTCATTACTCATCTTTAATATTTGGGTTATGTAATCATGGAAGTCATTCTTGTTCTCTCAATAAACAAGATATCTCATACCTTAGATATATCACATGACATTAATGTAATCATTTTAGACATCATCAATTTCCTCCTCTACCTCCAACTAAATGAGAACAGAGAATGTGATTTATTCATTGTCACATACTTAATGTCAAATATGCTACATACAAAGCAGTAGGCATTTTATAATTATTTGTTGATCTAAACTGAAGATAGAGGATGACATGCTTTTGGAAAAGTAGACTACATAAATTATTTACAARTTGCATTTTACTAAGCTAGTATGACAACATGCATTTGTGAAAACAAGAAAATTAGAATAAATCAAATTGTTGCTTAGAAGGATTACCTTTATCCCATGTATGGCAGGYATCTCAATAATCTACTATATTTYATTCTTTTTCTATTTAAATTTTTTGAGAATTGCTTATACAAGTACTATATTTCTATCACTTATACCTCTCCCTCTTTCAGCTCTGTCTGTTTCCCACCAGAATTCCTCTCAAATTCATGACATCTTCTTTAATTATTCTTACACACACACACACACACACACACACACACACACACACACACACACACACACACAGTNTTTTTTTAGAGTGTGTCTTTGTGTATATGTGTGTAAGCTTGTCTTTTATAACAATTTTTAAAGCCTACTTGAAAGTGAAATTCGTGGACATTCCGAAACAGAAAAGGGAGGCTGGGGAGATGGAAAATGGCTGCGGAGCGAGCAGGATAACCAAAACTGTGAGACAAGAGAAACACCGCGTTTTTATGTTCATGTTTCTCAGACACTTGTTCTAGTGGCAGAGAGTTAACACAAGATGTCAGAAGGAAGCGTCTTCATTGCCTGGGATTTAAGTCACACTGGGCAGGGAAGAGGTTTAGTGAGAGAGTGCCTGCACGACACTGGCAAGGCCCTTGCTTCAAGCAAGCCCCAGTGCCACAGCATCAGCAGCARCAAAGCAAAGATCTAAAAACTAAGTTCTTAACATCTACACAGCCGATGAAGAGAATRTTAGCGACACTGTGAAGAACTTTCCCTAGCAAACACTGGTAAGTATTTCTCCAGTCTGATGAGGAAGGTTAGGGAGAGCAGAGACTGGCTGGTGTRTCACACTGACGAGTCAGTGACTCCGCTCACTGGAGTGGCCCAGTTCCTACAGCCCCAAGAAACATGTCACGTTTTGCTTCATTTATGGTCCAAAGGAAGAGTGTGGAAAGAGAAGCTAGCAAGGAAGGGGCTGGTCTAGTGTGTTGTGGTTGGTCGYGACTGGTTTCCAGCATTCTGCTCCGAAGTTCCCGGCCRWGTGGGTGGYGTCTTGGGAGAGTTCCACGGGTCAGGAAATTAGTTCTTTTCTAATTAGAGGTGATAATGGGATATGCCTGGCAAAGTCTGAAGGTTCTGAGAAGTCACTGAGACAGAARGGAGAATTTCTTTGCTGCGCTCCGCCAAGACAAAAATGTAGGTCAGCCCAAACAGCTTGTAGGCTTCTAGGGAGACGAGTTCAGGCAGTCGCATGGAGACACTCTGTTTTTGGACTCTATTCATTCTTGTTTTTGTTGTTGTTTGGTTTGGTTTTTTTGGTTGTTTGTTGTTCATTTGTTTTGTGAAACTCCAGATTTTCTGTTGGAGGTGAGAGGCTAAGCTGACTGCTCTGTCAACGGTCCCAGCCAGTCGTTGTTTTGGGCTTAAAGCGCAGGCTGGGGAAGTACCCTCGGGAGAGAGTCACACTGCACTGAGGAGCTCCGTCCATAGACTTGACCTCTGGGAACTGCAAGGAAGGAGATGAACCTTGTAACGTGTCAAGAGAGGGTGTGTGAGAGCAGCCTGTGGGTGACAAGAAGGCCCTGGCATGAGAACCAGGGAACCCAAAGTGGAAGGAGGTGTGTGGAGAAGGAGCTTCCCAGGAGGCTCTCCAGCTGCCCTCAAGTCTCAGCAGCAAGGCCTCCTGTCTCGGGCAGCTCAGCCGAGGAAGAGAAGAATGATGTAGGTCAAAGTCTGATACGCAGGATGCCATGTTCTGGGGCCTCCACAGAATCTGGGTCACTCCAGTGACAGCAGTCATGGGCTGGCCACTCAGTGTGACACTCTTGCCTCTCTCTCCTTGCTCTCCTAATCTCCCTCATCTTCCTTGAGTTCTCCCTCAGATATCAACTAGTCATCTTTTGTGAASCTGGAGACAGCATTCTGTGAATGAGCACAGGCCATGTTCCCGCGTTTCCAGGGAGGCCAGCGCCCCCAGTCAGCGTCTCTCTGCGAGGCTTTACTCTAGGGGCTCATGGAGAACCTTCCTAACAGCTCGCAAATTGGGTTTATTATTTCCATTTTGACCACAAGGAAATAAGACCTACAGTAGGACCTGAGAGTTAGTTTGTGAAATAAATGAACTGACGAACTAATGGATGAACAGAAATGCCAAGAACAGAAGCAGCTGAGGCAAGAGGCTTTCAAGGGTAGAGTTCTGCCAGGTTTCAGACCCGCACCCTGCTTGGCTTTCTGGATGGGGTAGACTTCCTCAGCTGCCTGTTCCTGCTGAGTTCCCTGTGTTACCGTGGCTTCACCTTTCTTCTCTCTACTCTCCTACCTTTTTTCTTTTCTCTCCATTTCCTGTTCTGCCAGTGGCTGTTCTTCCCAGAATGCATTGGGTCTACAGAAGCATCTGCCCCTTGGAGAGCATGTGTGGTGATGAGGGTAGAGGGTGAAATCAGTCTCCCTTGGACCCATATGCCCAGAACAGGGCTTGTAGAACTGATGAACTCTGACAAAGAGGTTCA
>BDUI01001022.1:55845-66178 GCA_002335545.1 Apodemus speciosus
TATGATGTTACTGGTTTGCTTAAAACTGGAATTTATGTTGTAATATTTGGTAAAGTAAATCAAGTCCTTTTAAATTAGGCAAATGACATTTGTAGTTTTAGTAACTGCTTTCAAGTTAGGTGAGGTGGTTACACCTTTAATCCCAGCACTTAGTAGGTAGAGGCAGGCAGGTCTCTGTGAGTTCAAGGCCATCTTAGCCACAAAGCAAATCCAGTGCTCCTAGGATTACATAGAGAAACCTGTCTTATAAAACTATAAATAAATACATAAATGAATAAATAAATGAATGAATAAATAAATAAATAAATAAATAAATAAATAAATAAATAAATAAATAGCTAGGCTTTCTTGGGCTAAGGAGACGGCACCTGCTGCCAAGCCTGACAGCCAATACTACATGGGGACAAGGAGAGAACTTAACCCTACCAGGGGTCCTCTGATCTCCACCTTTGTCCGTGGGGCGGGGGTTGGGGTGACATATTGAGGCACACAGGCCAAATAACTAAATGTAATAAAAAGTTTTTAAAATACATTTCTTATCTTCTACTTCACATTTCTTTTCATTGGATTGATATTATTGRCTTACTGAACATAAGTGCTTGAGGCTACATATAAATCCTTCGATATGCTGTGTGCTGTGGCTGTTTTCCTGTCATTGGGACTTTCCTGATTATTTCTCACTGATAACTTTTGATTGAGTAGGGACTTTTAATTTTGATGAAATCTAATTTAAAAAAACTTTTTTATTCTTTCAAGATACAATCTTGATGTGAAACCCAGGTTGTTCTGAAACATGCAATCCTCCTGCCTCAGTCCTTGAAGGACTAGGATTTTAGGCATGCCTGATTGATGAAGTAAAAGTTATTATTTAATAATCATTAGGGCGAGTAGCACTTGTTCATTGGATCTGTGATTTACTTCACATTGTTTTTATTTGGTGTATGATAAAAGCTAAAGTTGTTTGTTTTTTCTTTACCAACATCCTTATTAAAYTTATTAAAGATTGCTGTATTTCCTATTAAAATTTAAACAGTCTGTTATGAACTCTTCCTCCTTTCCTCCCTCCGTCTATCCCTCTGAACTTGCACGTGCTAGACAGGCACTGTAAGCTGATCTTCRACCCTAGTCTGTCCCAGGTACTTATGTGATTAGCTAGTTCACTGGTTATGGTAACTGCTTTTGATGACAGATTTATAGAACTAGTTTTGCGGCTTTGAAATAATGTGTTGCTTTCTGCTCTGAAGAGGTTTATGATCGCTCTGCTATGCTATTGACAAGACACATATACCTTGCACAGTATTGTTATGTGAAAGATGATGTGTTATATTTTAAAGGATATAATACTCCTTTATATATTTAAAAGATGGAATACTCATGGTGTTTAAAGGTAGAATGCTGAGTTATGATACCATGCTAAAAATATCATAAATTAATTTTAATAAACTTTTAAGATGTATTTCATTTGATTTGTATAAGTTTTTTGTGTGCATGTGTATAAGTGCATTGTATGTGTGCCTGGTGCCTGAGAAGGCCAGGAGGAATGAGATGTATGGACTGGGTCAGGATGACTGTACCCAGCATGGGGTACTAGGAGCACAATCTAGATCCTCGGGCAGGCACAGCCAGTGCTCTGAACCTCTGAGCCTCTCTCCAGCCTCTCTAGAATCAGAACTATAGAGCTGAAAACAAAGTCATTGTTAAATTTTGTGGTGACATGGTTAAGTATAAAATTCAAGACAAGATTTTTTAAACATAGTACTTATGTTTGAAATACTTATGGCAGAACTATTATATAAACATGTAAACATATTACATAAACCCAGTTGTCTTGCATTTTTGAGATAGCATTTAAACATGAGCGATCTCTCAAAGGGCTGAATTTTAATTTTATTACTCTCTTAGGATTTGTGCCAGTTTTTGGTTAATCATTATCTTGTTGATTATGTTTGGTTCCAGATGACTCATTTTTCACAGAGCTTTATTGCAACATAACATATTTACTACAGGAAGCCTGGACGGAAGGGGAGCATCAGGTTATTGGAGATTGTATTTCTCCAGTCTTTATTGTACCAGGTGTTATTAAAGTTAATCATTTTTCAATAACCGTTTTCTCTGTACAACCCAGTACTTCATTAACCAAATGTTACATCATTTACTTCTTGGCAGATGAAAGTTTATCTTTGATAGCTGTTTAAATTTGGTTGTGCTGCCATAGCATGCTTAAACTTAATGTTTTATTTTCATGGAGTTGAGGTGACTTACAGTTAGCTAACAATTTATGAATCAGATCTGAGAGTTGTTCCTTGTTTCTAGAATTTACTACTTTGGAAGATTGGACAAATATGTCTCTGAGCTTTAGTATTTATTCATTTAAGTGAATGTCTGAATTCTAATGAATCTACATGAAGACACTYGGCTTGGGRCTTAGTTGGGAGAGTGCTTGCCTTGTAGCGTCTTGCGGCCCTGGGTTAGAGTCCCCAGCACCACATTAACCCGACAGGGTGCTGCACAACTGTGTTTCCCAGGAGGGGGAGGCAAGAAGATCAGAGGTTTCCAGGTAATTTTCTATTACATAGCAAGCTCAAGACCAGCCCAGACTATAAGACTTAGTCTCAGAACCTAAGTTTCTAAAGGACATAGAAAGAGTGTCTAATGCTGAATGTGTACTTAATTCACTGTAATTTTGTATTGATGATCATTACCTGCYGACATTCATAGTGAATATTTAAAGTGTGCAGTGTTAGCTGTTTTAGCTTCCTCTAACTAGGTTCTAACAAGCAATGGACACGACCTAAAGCAGATGCCTCCTAATCTTTCTGAAGTTCAGACTTTGATAATAGAATTGGTGAATCCAAAGGACAGGTGGAGAGTCCATTGCAGTCAACAAGTCTAGACCACAGACGCTTTTCTATGAGGAAGTTTAATTAGCCACGCCTACTCTGACTGCATTCCACTTAGACTGGCAGGCAGTGGCAAGAGAATTCAGATCTGACTTCTGCAATGTAACAGAGACCCCGGGGCAAAACGAGAGCTAGAAAGGGAAACAGGCCTGTCTTTTATAGGGTGTGGGTGGGTTGAAGGTTTCTGGAGCAAACAGTTTTTAAAAAGTAAAAGTCTGTGAGGGTGGGGGGAATTAAAAACATGAAAGCAATTTGTTTTCCAAGACTAAAGCTAAAAACTTCAGATAAGAAGCTGTTGTGGGTAGTAAAGTAAGTGGTTAGAGAGGCAAATTATTCAGGAGAGTAGTGAGTGGAACGAATTGTNCTTAGTTGGGAGAGTGCTTGCCTTGTAGCGTCTTGCGGCCCTGGGTTAGAGTCCCCAGCACCACATTAACCCGACAGGGTGCTGCACAACTGTGTTTCCCAGGAGGGGGAGGCAAGAAGATCAGAGGTTTCCAGGTAATTTTCTATTACATAGCAAGCTCAAGACCAGCCCAGACTATAAGACTTAGTCTCAGAACCTAAGTTTCTAAAGGACATAGAAAGAGTGTCTAATGCTGAATGTGTACTTAATTCACTGTAATTTTGTATTGATGATCATTACCTGCYGACATTCATAGTGAATATTTAAAGTGTGCAGTGTTAGCTGTTTTAGCTTCCTCTAACTAGGTTCTAACAAGCAATGGACACGACCTAAAGCAGATGCCTCCTAATCTTTCTGAAGTTCAGACTTTGATAATAGAATTGGTGAATCCAAAGGACAGGTGGAGAGTCCATTGCAGTCAACAAGTCTAGACCACAGACGCTTTTCTATGAGGAAGTTTAATTAGCCACGCCTACTCTGACTGCATTCCACTTAGACTGGCAGGCAGTGGCAAGAGAATTCAGATCTGACTTCTGCAATGTAACAGAGACCCCGGGGCAAAACGAGAGCTAGAAAGGGAAACAGGCCTGTCTTTTATAGGGTGTGGGTGGGTTGAAGGTTTCTGGAGCAAACAGTTTTTAAAAAGTAAAAGTCTGTGAGGGTGGGGGGAATTAAAAACATGAAAGCAATTTGTTTTCCAAGACTAAAGCTAAAAACTTCAGATAAGAAGCTGTTGTGGGTAGTAAAGTAAGTGGTTAGAGAGGCAAATTATTCAGGAGAGTAGTGAGTGGAACGAATTGTATCGAGTTGTCTACTCCAAGTAGAAAAACAGTTAGATGATCACAGGAACCTAGAAGCTGCTCAGACTGGCGGTGCTAGAAAGCTAGTTAGGTAGTCAGTCTAGCATTAAATCTTGTCTGTAATTTGGACAGTGGGAAATGGGGTTGTGGATAATGATGAATGATTAAGTCAGTTAGGACCTAATTACAAGGAGGAAGATGTAACAGGACACTCTGGAGTAGCCACGTGTAGCACCGTAGGGAGATAGACCTGTGTGAAAGGTAGCCAGGGAGCAGCTGCCATCTTTCCTCAGCAAGAGTGGGAATGAAGTCTCTTAGCATCCTCTGCTCTGAAATGTGGTTCTGTCAGGAAGTTTATTTGTAAAAGAACATTGCCAAGGGCATTCATAGTAAAGAGTTGAAAAGTGGCCATCCTATCAGGAGAGAGGACAAGCAGGAAAGGAAGGTTAGGAATCCTGCTTTACAGAAGTCCTTGTTCTGTTATTTACCAGCCAGATGGTGGGTGTGTGACGGAGCATCGAAGGATGCAGTTGGTTTTCTGGTGGTATCACATGAATTCATTTGTGCAAGCCTCAAAAGACTCATTGGAACAGGGTGTTAGTCTGTATAACAACCTCTAAGTAGATTAGGTTGCTGGGATTGAGAGTAGAGCTATCTGTGTGTAGATCCGGGAAGGCGCAAGGACTGTCGGCTCTGACCTAAGCAATACAGGTGACTGAGAAGCTATGGGTACTGCATGTCTAACTTTAATGCTGATTTGTAATTTGGGGAATGTTTAATTTATTCAACAAATACAACATTCTTATTCATTGGTGATTGTGAACAAAAGTAATCTCCCTCCCCTCTCATTCCCTCCTGTTGAAGAGAGAATTTCAGAAAATTTGGTACTATTGCAGACTCATAAACCTTCTTTCTAGAGACAGTAATCCTCAAGTTTAGCCATTTGGCTCTAAATTTCATAACAATTCTGAATTCATATCTGAAGGAATGTTTTAAATCTTTTTTTTTCTTTTTGGCTTGTTTTACAGACACTCATATGATAACATTGGCATGTCTTTCATTGAATCTTTGGTGGGAAAAAATAGTACATAAAGAACTAAATTTCCAAGAGGGAAGACAGGAAAATGACGAGCATAATTTACTCAGGATTTCTGCARTGGCTTCTCAGCACTGTGGACTGCCTCCTCTGCTCTCCTGGGCATGATCCTGGTAAAGGGGACAGCCTCTGGTGTTGCCTAGAGCAGCAGCACGGCAGTGCAGTACACTTTTTATGTTTATTAATTGTGTGTATTTGCATGTGTACAGCACGTGTGGAGGTCAGAGGACAAGTAAGCACCCTCACCCACCACCCTCTCACCAGTATTCAGTCTATGAAGTTGAACCTAAGACTGAAACCTTTAGAAAAAATCGCGATACAAGTTGTGTGTGGGATACCACACTCTTATGGTATATATGTTCAAAAGAATTGAAATCGCTAAAGCTTTAGTCACAGTAGTTGAAGCATAGAAATCAGTGAGGTGCCTATTAATAAATGGATTTTAAATTATAGCATGTGTATATATAATTTGACTTTAAAGGAGGGGAARTTCTGTAGTCTGGGATAACATGGCTAGCTGTAGAGGCAGTTAGACTAAACGGACTAAGCCAGGCTCAGAGACGAACTGGGTGACTTTACATGTGGAGCCGGAGACAGTCTGAGTCAGACAGTATTGAGGATGAGAATGGCAAAAAGGGTGTTGGAGGAGTGGGGAAGTAGGGAGGGAGGACAGATGCTGTCAAAGGAGAGAGGACTGGGCTGTGGTAACCGCACAGTGCCAACAGTGCATTTCCAAGTATCCAACAAAAAGCTCTTAAGTGTTAATACAAACAAAGGAATAGATGAGGTGACAGAAGTGTTAGATGGTTTGATTTGATTAGTGCTTGTAATAAGAAAAGTGTAAAACCACCTAATATTAGGGCTACTTAATCCTGTATACAGATAGAGTGCTAAGCACTTTGCATATGTTTATCTCTTTATAAACAGATAATTTTTTTAAAACTAGAAATTATTTTTATAACTACTTGATAACTTTAGACTAGCTGTATTTAGCTTTATACCACTTTATATCACAGACAATTTTGAAACTGGATTGTTTTGATCTTACTGCCAATGAATTTAATTTAATCTATACATCATAAGTGGGTCAACTTTTTGGGTAAAGGACCAGCTAGAGTATATTTTTTGCTATTTTTGTAAGACAACTAAACTAAATATCTAAACGGGCTAGAGAGATAACTCAGAGCACCATCTGCTCTTCTAGAGGCCCTGGGTTCAATTCCCAGCATTCATATGGTGTTTCAAGACCATCTGTAATTGTTCTCTGTTGGGTAATAAACATGGAGAATTCTTGTAATAGTTTTAAAGAATAAATTAGTTTTATTTGCTGAAGTTGCAAATTAGAAACTAATGTAGGTAAATGTTATTTTCACCAGAAATGTATAAAATCCTAAGATTATAGGACTTTGATTTTATACCTCTTCTTGCAACCTCACACGTTTTAGGTTGTGCCTGTGTGTTCATACGCATACACAAAGATAGACATGTAACTTAAGCTGGTCTTTAACTCAGTCTTCCTGCCACAATTTTGAGTGCTGGGATTACAGGTGGGCACTACCAAACCCAGCACACATATTTCTAGAAATCATAAATATTCATCTCATTATTTGTAAGAAGTTGTCAGTTTGGTCTGTATTTTATTTTTTGGTTATAGATCCGTACTGGGTAGCCCCAGAGACCAGAGGAATGTCAGCTCCATGGAGCTGAAGTTACAAGTGGTTATGAGCCACCCTAAGGGAGTGTCATAACTCAACTCTGAACCTTCTCTAGAGCAGGGAAACAGGCTCTCRCTGTGCAGCTCCTGTTGGCCTCGAAGTTCTGCTCCTCTTTCTTCAGTTTCCAGTTACTGTGGGATTGCAGGTACCCCACCATGCCTGGTTGTCAGATGAACTTCAATTGTCAGTTTTCTTTTTGTTGGGTGCTAAGGTAATTTGATTCTTCAGCTAAGTGAAAAGGACGTTGAAAATTAAATGAAGAACTTCCAGAAGATGATGCATCCTAAATTTACAAAATTGGCTTCTTAAATTACGTTTTGACATACATAAATTTGACCTTGTAGAATGCATTTAGTTACAGTTTGGCTTATGAGCAAGGAGAAACCACTTCCAGATGTGATCATTGATACATGACATGAATGAAAATATTTAATGAAAATGTTAGTGTTGACAAATCAGTAATAAAATCAGTCTGTACTTATGTATTTGGAGTTCATCAGTGAGAGTTTACACTTTTGTATTTGGTATGGAAAAGATAGAACTAAAAGTAAGCCAGTTTCAGTTTGATAATAATTATAATTAGAGGTGTAGAGTGATCCTTTGTAGGAACTATGTACACTTGGTGCTACCCCAGCTTCCTGCTTGCCTAACCTAGCATTGATTTTCAGTGATACACAGGGTAGGCTGAGTCAGGGAGGCTCAAGTGGAGCAACCAGTAGATCTTTGTTAGCATAATAGGAGGGCTTTCTACGGAACTGTCAGAATGAAGTAGCCAGACTGTAGCTAGAGAGCTGATTTGTATAGTACACTTTCAGAATCATTTATAAATCGGTTAATAACTATAGTATGAAGTTGGTCTGTTTCTAGGGTCCAGGTAGGTAGTAGTCAGAGAGCTCTGTAATTTAGCCATAGCCCTCTCTTCCAGCCAAGTGTTAGCAGATTGTGTATTTAGTCTTTATTATTCATTGAGTTAGTTATTCTACCACTTTGGAATTTCCTTATCCTTTTGAAGCCAATTTCTAGGCTTCAAAACTGAGGTCAGATTTTTTTCTTTTAGGGAGAGCGTTCCTTTCGTTCCGTGGTCCCTTCAGCTGCCCGGTGTGTGCTCGGCAGTCACTCTAGGACTGCTTCAACAGCACACCTCACCAGAATGCACTCCAGCCAGATTGGAGATGCCTTGAGCGCAGATGCTGTACCTTACACTTGTTTAGATCAGGCTTAGTATTTTTATTAGGTATTTGGTAAGCATTTGGTATGTCCTAGAATTTGAGAGAAAATCTTAAACTTCATGAATTCTGTGTTTTGTATATGGAAAAATTTCTAGAAGAGGTTCTTACTCCTATTATAACTTTATTTTTGAAATAATTTAAAATACATAGAGAAGTTAAAATGCTACACATAATTTCTAAATACCCTAACTCAGATTCATATTTCATAGTATTTTGCTGTTTGTTATATATTGTGTCTCTGTGTGACATTTTCTCTACGGAACCATTTTAAAAAGCTGCAAAGTACAAAGTACAGTCAACTAAGTAAAAAGTTAACTCCTCAGAATAAAGATCCTGAGTTAATATAACCATAGACCACAGTCAGAAAATGAACAAGTACAGCTACTGCTCACTTTATTTTCAAAATGGGTCACAACATAAGCCAATGTACAAGCTACAAATGCGTGCTCAGCACCTGAGGGGCCCCCGTTAGTATCATGTCTGAAAAGTSAATAAAAATCCATATAAAACAAATATTCAAAGTTTCTACAGGAGCATGGTAAGTGTGACCCCCATCTCCTAGCCTTCCATACTGCACTGGTGCCAACCCTACTCTTAGAAAGACATTCCACACTAGCAGTAATTAAGTTAAACACCCCCCACCCCAATGCCTTTATTCAAACTAAACTGCAGGTGAGAGCTACAAGAATGGCAGCTACACATTGATCCTAGCAGAAGCACGGGCTGCAGGGTGACGGTCCATCCTGCTCTCCTGGGCACAGGACATGGGCAGAGTGCCATCATCCTGCTCCTCCATTTCTGGTGGGAAGCCATGGCTCTGGATCTGCTTCATGAGTTGCCACATTGGCCGTGACATTACATAGTAGATGTTTGGCCTCTGGAACCCATTGAAATAGAAGCAGCAGCAACGGTGTATGCACCCATGTTCTCAAACAGCAGCCAATCACCCACATGCATTTCAGGCAGGTTACAGCGCTCAACGATCCATCGAGGTCATCACATGTCCCCAGATGCTGCATGAGTAATTCTTCTCGCCTGGCTTGGGTYTCGTCTGCAGCAGGGCCTTCACATATGCATGATCATAAAGAATGATCCATATACTCCATCATTCACATAAGACATGAAAGTTTGCTCATTTGACTCATCTGTCGTCAGAGCCGGCCTGCTCCTTCCACACGGTCTTTTTGGCATGATGTTGACTGCAAGTGTGAAAGCTGACACAACTTCTTATCTGCCTGGCTCAGCTATGATTCTCACTCCAGAGTCTGATGGGAAGTACTTGTCCTATGCTGGGTTGATCACACTGGTGATCTCTTCAAATGTAAGCTTTGTGTCTTCAGATCCAGGAAAGCTGCCACCAATCTCAAGCAGATACGTGCTGAAATCAGCTTCTGTTCCATGTCAGATACACAGCGGGCGTCTTCACCGCCTGCACGGAGGTCTCAGGGTCAGTACATCCACTGCCCACGTGGAAGCTGACACCAGTTGATGTCGATATTTAGCTCTTTTGCCCATTCCAAGAGAAGCTTGCTGGTTTTGAGTGTGGCACCAAACTTAACACTAAGGCAACAAACTGCTTTGGAATCCTCAATGGCAATCCGCAAAACCAACTTTGCCTTTGGATGTGCTCATTCATCAATTCAGTTTCACTGTCAGAGTCGTCATCTGGACTMCGGCACCGGCAGCATGCTGGATTTGAGACGCTTGTTTACAAGGATTTGCGTAGATAATCCTCCCTGGAGGCGCCCCAACTAGGGTGCGCCCTATGGCTATGCTGTCGTTACACTTGACCACGTAAAAGGGAGTAACACAGGGAAGAGCTTTTAGCCACCTCAGGTGCTTCTTTAGAATGTCTCCGAGGTCCGCAACATAGAAAGCATCCTTATCATCAGAGGAAGAGACTTCATTGATTTTTTTTTTTTCTTTTGGTCCAGAATGTCCTTGCAGTGAAGCCTTCATCGAGGACATGGCAGTCAAGCTCGTCCTCTGTAAAGCCGCTCGCTCAGTTCTCCATATGCCCACAGAAAACCTAGACACTGCATTAGATTATAGCCCGCTCCTCACAAGGCYGACTTACCCAAGAACTCTGAGTGCTGCTGTCTCCTTGAAGCCGTGGAAACACACACAGCACAGTGGCGAGGCTGGCCGGATATGCTGCCATACATGGATACGCTGCTCCCCTCCCCCTGC
>BDUI01001022.1:146935-165285 GCA_002335545.1 Apodemus speciosus
CAGACAGACAGACAGACAGACAGACAGACAGACAGACAGACAGACAGCTCTTCTTTGTGCTCTTGTCTTTAGTCGCTCTGGTGGGTGAGCTAGGAGAATGCTCGGCATGTGAGGTGCTTGCCACCAACCCCGACAGCTCAGTTCCACATGCAGCCATGACACATGCACCCACACACACATACATTAAACATTAAAAAAAAATAAAGTGATGGGACTGAAAAGCACTGAAACTACTTTCTAACATCTGTGTGGCTGTGAGGTCCATTAGTTAGAGCTCTGTTGAGCGCCACACCTGCTTCCCTGCCTCGGAGTCATGAATACTCTATTTGTTTTTATTTTTTCCTTTGGTCTGTAAACACCTAACTTTACTGTATGGAATTGAAAAGCTACTACTTTCGCCATTCAGATTACTCACTTCACTTTTAAGTCAAATTTAGGGCTAGGAACTAGTTTGCTGTAAATCATGTCCAAATGGTRCAGGGCCAGAGAGGTAACTGGATAGGTCTTGAGCCGTGTGTCTGTCCATGTAGAGACTGCATGGTGTCGCCAAGTGGTGAGTACTTGGTGGTGGCCACAGAGTCCAGTGTGCACTAGTGGTGCTAAGGGTTCATGCAGAGCCGTCTCTGGAGGGGTTGGACACTGCTGAGCCTGAGTCCTCTGCTTCTCTCCCGGCTGTCTTCCTCCTCTCGGTAGCTTTTGAGCCTGTCCTAACTCCCCAGCATTGGCACTAGGAATCAACTTGAGTCTTCTAGAAAAGTAACATAAACTCTTCACCGTGGGACTGTCTCTCTTGCCCCAACATTCCTGTTTTTGTAGCTAGAGGTTCATTTTAAAAAGCAAGACCCATAAACACTTTATCCAAAAGATACTATCATGGATGCATATTTTTCTAAAGGAAAAGAGATGCATTTATTTAAAGACTTAAGGTTAATTCTAGCTCTAAAATATGTGCATGGTCACTGCATGGTCACTAAACTAAGAATCATAACAGACATGATGGCACATGGCTGTGATCCTAACATCTGTGTGATGAAGGAGGATCAGGACTTCAGCGTCAGCCTTGGCTATATAATAGCAAGTTCAAAGCTACAGGAGATGTGATCACCCTCATCTCTACCACCTCCACACACAGAAGTCGTCATCATAAAGGATGGTGTCTCTCTTATTTGGGACTAGGCTCACAAGTCAACTTAATCTATAACGGAAAAGTTCCCATCCCTGGTGGCTGTTACATCCAGAGTCCACTAGATCCTTTAAGCCACATAGAGCCTCATGGGTACATTCCCCCCAAACAGAAGCTTCGGTCTACTGTGCACACGCCAGAGTGAGTTCTCATAAATACAGTGCGGAAACACAAGTTCTGTAGAAAATTCCCTTGTCTAGAACTTTCAGTAAGACCTGAGATCCTGGCCACAGTTGCAGCTTCTGAAAGAATAYACCATGCAGTGACAAGGGCAGGGGCTCCCAGGGTTGCAGCACATCTGTAGGAAAACCATATACTTTTAACAACCTCATACTGGGGAAGGGGCCCAGAGGGTGGTGCTTTTGATGTGTAAGGTCATGACTGGAGTTAGGCAGGCGTGGCGTCCACCCTATAAGCCCAGCACTCGGAGTGGAAACAAGCTGGCTAGCAAGAAGAGYGGAGTCCACAAGTCCTGGGTCCAGTGAGAGAGAGCCTGTCTCAGTGACACRCAGGCAAATTGGAAAAATTAAAATAAAAAATAAAAATACCACTGAGGACCAGCCTCATCTGTTGTTTCGAGTTTTCGAGAATGGGAAGATTGGATTAGCAGGAAATCAAAGTCAGGTAAGGAAGCAGGTGCGAGCTGACAGGCACTCATCGCTGTTCAGAAGCCATTCTCAGAGTTAGCTTTTAGAGCTCCCACCCCCCTCTTGTTTCTTAGAAAGTTGCTAAATAGGTCAAAGTAATGTTAATATTTTTAACTTGTCTTAAATTTGCAAAATCTCTTTATTAAGCTCATCCAAATATCTATGTCTACAGTGCTTTTCAAACTTTCTCATATGCTATATTAAATCTTCTTGCAGCTTCCCCAGGTCCTTTACAAGCCCAAATTCTGTCTCTAGAGCTTGTACCCTAGTTTGCTCAGGCAGGCGATGCCAGGGGTCAAGTCAGCATGCTCCAGTCTTCCCAGAAAAGTAGTTCCCTAATCCATCGGCCCCCTCGAAGGGTCCAGACTCTTCTACCCTTCCTCAGTCTTTTGTATCATACAGATATCTTGCAGTTTCCCCAATCATATCTCTCGCTCCTCTGGCTATTATTGGAGCTCCCCCCTCTCGGCCTCTCCCCATTGCTCACTGATCCACAGACCCAGCCATTTCTTCCTCCATCTTGTCCCTTGTATTTTCCATGGTCTTCCCTGTTCTTAGTGACTCAGGCCCAGTGTTCCTTTTCCTTGGGGTCTTCAATTATCTTTAGGCTTCTCAAAAACATTTCCTGCCTCAAATATTTCCTGGTACAACCTAATCATCATGAGTTAGCTAGTATTTCCCAGGGAACGATTAGGGCCGTCAGCCTCCACCTCCAGAGCCCTTGTCCTGAGGTGCCTGGGTCRGGTGYTTGAATGGCCCGGGGCCAGAGCAGTTTGTTCCTAGTGACATCAGAGCCATTTCCTCTCTAGTAATGCCTTCAGTCCCTTCCCCAGACATTGTCACCAAAGTTATATTTGAGGACAAATATGGTATAGAAGACAAAGGCAAAGCAGACAGGGAAGAGCAACGCCGTCTGTATACTAGAAAGCCCGAGATGCGCTATTCAGGTTGACAGTGCTCCCGTGGCCGAAACTGTCATGTAGCCGTGTTCACAACCACGTCACACCTGACAAATTCTGTTACAAAAAATAGACAATCTGAGCCAGGCGGTGGTGGCGCACGCCTTTAATCCCAGCACTTGGTAGGCAGAGGCAGGCGGATTTCTGAGTTCGAGGCCAGCCTGGTCTACAGAGTGAGTTCCAGGACAGCCAGGGCTATACAGAGAAACCCTGTCTCGAAAAACCAAAAAAAAAAAAAAAAAAGTAGACAATCTGCTGTGTATTTAAAGAAACAGAAAAACACAAGAGTTTTCATTCTTTAGTCTCTGCAATCTATAACCAGTGTGGGTCTCCACACATGAGAACATGACCTGGGCTTTGTTGCTTGCTAAGGTTGCTTCTGAAGAGATAAAAGTTGTATATAGGAAAAAAAAAGTTGTATGTAGCTTTCCTAGGAAATTAAAGTGGCTTGGAAGTCTTAATATTAGGGGTTGCCAATTTTGAAATTAATAATTTGAAATGTGTAAGAATATAATAAAGTTTTCATAATTGTATTAAAAACTTGAACCTTTGGAGCTAGATAGGTAGCTCAGCAGTTAACACTGGCTGCTCTTCCAGAAGTCCTAAATTTAATTCCCGGCAACCACATGGTGGCTCACAACTGTCTGTAATGTGATCTGATGTCCTCTTCTGGCGTGCAGGTATACATACAGACCACTCATATACATAAAATAAATAAATCTTAAAAACAGAGTCCTTGAAGCCCGATGTTCACTGTAGCTCTGTAGTCTTGGTTGGGGTACCGTCTTGTTCCCTCTGTGAAGAACAGTAGTTTGGTGGTGGCTGAGGATTGGTGACAGATGCAGACAATTCTGCGCCCTGTGGGCACTGTCAGCTGCACCAGCCTGTGTTCAGTGAGCATGGGCCATGTGGCTTCAGGGTTCCAGCCTCTCACGGAGTTACCAACATTCATTCATGTATGTGTGTCTGTCCCCGCTCCTGCCCACCTCCCCACTGTGCAGCTGTCGTTCCTCCTCCTCAGAGGCTCCCATGTGGCTGCTGTCCTTTATTCCCGTGAGCTGTGCTGTGAACACACTGACCGTGCTTACAGTTACTGGTTAGTCGGTCTTTGCTGTGTGTGCTGGGTCAACCCTAGTGTCTTCTTACCTATCTGTACACAATTTGTAGCAGAGGTACAGGTGACAGTCTTTGAATTCCTAAGTAGAAATGAAAACTAGACCCATGTCTATCTAGCAGCATTTTTTGATAAATAAATTCAGCATTAAGTAGAAGCACTATCATAAGGTTAATATTGATGTTTTTAAAATTAAAAATGTAGGAAATGATACCTACTGTTTCCTGTAAGTGTAAATATCTGAAGGCGGTTTGTTTTCTTTTACTTTTCTTTCCTAAACAGGTGGTTTGTTCTGGATGCAGAAACAAGAGATCTGGTGTCAATCCACACGGATGGGAACGAGCAGCTTTCTGTGATGCGCTACTCAGTAGGTGAGCAGACTTCCCCACTTCATGTGCCCTGAAACCACATTCGTGCTCAAGAGTTGTCAAGTGTGGAGTGTCCCTGGATGTCAGGTTAAGTTCCACTGCTACAGCTATGAAATCTGCAAAATCAAGCTGCATCGGTCTGAGCAAGCGAGTGTACCAGGATGAACTGTGACAGCCACAGCAGCCATTCAAAACATACAGGAAGATTCGTACCTGTTAAACTAAGTGTTTCATCTAACTAGCAAACTTCCCTTTATATTTAAGGATATAAGCAGTGGAGAAAGTTCTGTAGTAGAACACTTGCCTACCACATTCTCCTTCAGTTCAGTCTCTGACTTCCCCAAACAGTGTAAAAGAAACAGCCAGAATACACACTAGGATCCAAACTCACAATCCTTTATACTCTACTTAGCATTGTTTTTTGAGTTACATAATCATAATTGTTAGTTATTAAATAAATACTTAGCTACCTTTGTTTTTGTGATGTATATGGTTTGATGTGTATCATTTTTTTCTTGAATTAGTTTGGCTTTTTTGAGGCATAGTCTTTCCTAAACTGGCCTGAAATTTCTAATTCTCCTTCCTCGCCCTTGGAAGAACYGGGATTATAGCCATGCAGGAGCCCTGGACTTTGCTGTGGGTGGGTTTTGTCCGTGTCATGCCTCCGTGCACATGGCAGGCAAGCACGTGATCACTGAGCTCTGTAAGTGTGCTTAAATAGCTTGTGAATTAAGACTAAAAAGAAAAACATGATTGTGTGAGCACATGTGTCAGAGGACACATTGTTAGGGCGTCTGTCCTTCCACGTGGTCCCTAGGATAGAGTGCCAGCCAGCAGGTTTGACAGCCTGTACCTTTCCCTTCTGACCCATCTTGCCTGCCCTGAGTCATTTTGAAATGGCAATATTTTCTGTTTGATTTGATTTAATTTGTTTTTAATTCTGGCACAACAGCCCCTACAAAATATAGCATTTAAAAATCAAACTTTGACCAGTTGTTACGTGCTTAGCATAGTTGTAGGTACAATCAATAAGGGAGCTTACTCTGTAATTGTAAGATCAGATGTGCTTGCCCAAGTGTGGTGTGGTGCCTGCTTAGCATACCACATAAACATTGTGCACTTCCAATACATGAAGGGAAATTTCTCTAAAATCAGCCTTTAGCTGACTACAAGGGGTTAAGACTAGACATTATCTCCAAGGAGGAGTGCTACGTTGGACTAGGTTACCACTTGATTTTAGGAGATGCTAAGTGATCAGGTTTGTTCATAAAATGCCAAATAGTTAAATTGATGTGATTTAATATTTTTAATATGTCATTTAATATAGAACCAATAAGGTAGCAGTACATACATTCTCAACCAGCACTTTTTCCCGTTTCATTCTAGATGGTACTCTTCTGGCTGTGGGATCTCATGACAACTTTATTTACCTCTACACCGTCTCAGAAAATGGAAGAAAATACAGCAGATATGGAAAGTGCACTGTAAGTAGCAAAGTAGAATGACCTAAGTGACACAGTGATTGAGAGATTACATTCTGTTATGGGGAGAATTAAATGTTCACATTGACGTAGCTGTTGCTCTCCTGCTAGCTGCTTTAAACTCAATATTTCTGTGAAACTGAGAATGTCTGTACTGAGAGACAGTGAGCCCCTTGCCTCAGTCCCTGGTACATCATAAGCCAGGTACACACACAGGGGACACACACCTGTGATCCCATGTCTTGGCATATGGGAGCAGAAGAATCGGTATTCAAGGTCATCCCCAGCTCTGTGATAAGTTTGAGACCACCGTGAGCTACCTGAGACCCTGTCTCAGTGAAGAGGAGTGGGAGACCTGGAGAGATGGCTCAGTGGTAACAAGTGCTGCTCCTTCAGGGGCCTGATTGTCACTGCCAGTCTGACATAGAGCTGTTTTCAACTGCTTCTAACTCCAGGTCCAGGGAATCCATTGTTTCTGACCTCTCTGGGCACACACATACACATACACATACACATACACATACACATACACATACACATACACATACATAAATCAATCTTTTTTTAAAATAAAGTTGTGATTACCTAACTGGAGAACATAGCTGATTATCTTTCCCTTACATTTGAGGTCAGCATTTGTCTCCCTCTTACTAGTATTAAGAGCTTATTTAACATTTGACAAAGGTTTCTCTGTGTAGCCCTTGGCTGTCCTTGAGCTTACTATATAGACCAGTCTGCATTTAAGACAGCAGAAATGTATTTCCGTATTCTGAAGGTAATAGGTCATCTTTATAAGATGAAAATTAAATTCTACAGATAATCTGCATGCTTACTGTGAGGTAGGAACTCTGCTTAAACCAAAGAAATGGCCTAGGTACCAAGACTATCTAGAAGACATGTTCCTTTGTCCTCAAGAGGTACAGTTGCCAGACATGGTAGCACACATCTGTAATCCTAGCACTYAAGACAGAGGTGCAAGGATCATTGCAAGTTCCAGGCCAACTGGGCCACTCAACAGACAAGAGCCAAGAAGAAAAAGATAACAAAACAAGCACACCACCAGCACGAAGAGCAGCCGAAAGAGCAGCTGYGGCTCGGGAGTAGGTGCTTGCCGGCTATCTGATGCCCTARGCTCAGTCCCACATGGGACGTGGAGGGCAGGTGATAGAGCCTTGGTGGTCAGACAGACTGCATCAGACTCCTGACCTGAGCTTCACTTACTTGTCCATGAGTGTGGCCTTGAACAGGTTACGCTAACCTTCTGTCTCAGCCTTCTCCCCGGTAAAGTAAGGGTAATCGTAGTTTCTGCTTCACAGGATTAAAAGAAGCTAATGCAGGGCTGAGGACATGGCTCAGTAAGTAAGTGTTTAGTGTGCGAGCATGAAGACTGAGTTTGAATTACCAGCTCCCCCATAAGAAGCTGGGCGTGGACATGCATGCCTGTAACCCGGCTCTGTGGAGTAGACCGAAGATCCCTGGGCTTCACTGGCTTACAGCCTAGCTCCAGCTTACATGAYGACCCTGTTTCAAGGGACAAGGCAGACACTAGCTATCCTCCTCTGGCTGCCATATACATATTGCACACATGAGGAGGAAGGAAGGAAGGCAGGCAGGCAGGCAGGCGAATGCGTAAAGAACTGAGGCTGGTGTTTGGCATATAAATACTAAGTAAATGTGCAAAATGAAGTAACTTAGCATGTGTGTTAGGAATTGGAAATTGGAATTAGATGACGTCATGAATTGGCATGGTGACACAAATCCTTTGATAGTCTTGATAAAACAATTCACTCAGGTGCATAAATAAGAATTATTCTAGTCACACATGTAGTGTGGGCTGAAAATTACTTATTTTACACAGATTGGATATTCTTTACTCAAAAATGCTTGGGACTAGAAGTGTTTCGGATTTCAGGTTTCTGGCTTTTCAAATATTTGTATATTCATTATAAGAGATCTTGGGGCCAAGATGGAAGTAAAAACACTGATTCATTTGTTTCTTATACTTACAGCACAGAGGTGATTTTATACAGTGTGTTTAGTGGGTCTGGACCCACCTATCACACAAGCTTAAAATGTTCTAGATTTTAAAGCATTTTGGATATTCACATTAGGAGTTTTCAGTTTGGCTAAGCMTGGCAGCACAGACCTGTGCTCTTAGCATTCTGGGGGCAGAGGCAAGAACGTCGGTCACAAGTTTGAGGCCAGRCAGGTCTACCTAATGAGACTATATCAGAAAAGAAAACAAGAATGTTGAACTTATATAAGCAAAGACTTAGTGTTTGAGAAGAGAGATTTGTTTATTGCTGCTCTGTAGGTTTTGTACTATACTCTAAAGTCCATTTATAAATTAGTGTACAAGCAATCTGAGTTACTTGCAGAACTTAACAAAAATATCTTGTTTCTTTTGAAAACAAATTACAAATTTGTTTACTTTTAATTAGTTTATCAACTTAACGTCTGTAGTATATAAAAAAGATTTAAAAAATAAAAAGCTATTTCAACTCCCCTGGAAAATGCTTGCCTTGCGGGCTTGAGGACTTTGGGTGGAGCCAGAGCCTTTGTTTAAAAAGAAGAAGCTGGGCTTGGTGGTGCTGGATTGTAATGCCCGCACTGGGATGCCGAGACTGGCAGGTCACGGGGATGCACTGCCGATTTTGATGAGTTCCAGACTAGTGAAGAAATGTGAGGTTGTCATCTGGGTCTGTGTACATGTACACACATGGAACATATGCACGCACACATACAAATAAGAAAAGAGAAACAATGTTCCACCATGAGGGTTTTTCTTTTCTTTTTTTGATTTACCGTAGTAGGCTGTAAGTTGTTTGCTTATTACGTAGAGGATTTGTGTGTGAGAGTGCATATGCATAGTGCACATTGGAGGTGAGAGAACAGCTGCCTGGCCTCCRGTGCCGGAGCACAGGTTCATGGCCAGCGGCTTCCCAGCCACTGAGCATCTCACTGCCTCGCTTTAAATAAACAGGCCCCAAGGTAGGGCATAGGAAATACCATTTAACCTTACAGAACCTAGATTTTGTTTGTTTGTGTTGTATGTTTTGTTTTGAGACAGGATCTTATTATGTGRCCCAGGCTGGCCTCAGCCTCTGGCATACKACRATTGTGGATGTGCACCACCTCACAGAGATGGAATGGGAATCTGGCTTTATAGTTGGCTGCAGTGTGGGGTCCTTGCTTATTAACTCAGTCCTCCTCCTTTTGCAGTTGTCTTGCTATCATGGCAGATCTACAACTTAAATTTTCCTTCATTTGCCGTCAAGGACAGACTATGCAGTGCTTACAGTCCTTGGAGTTGTCACTGTGTATTTTATTACCATGTGTTGTATTACCGTGCAACTTACCCAGCAGGGAAACAGTGGCGTTTAACAGCTGATGACCAGAAGGACCTTGGAAATGTTGGGAAATGAGTCGATTAATTGCATGATGTCTCAGGACCTGTGTGCCTGCACAGTGCCTTTTGGGCTGTGACAGAGGGCACGGCTCTGGCCCAGCTGTCTACAGGCTGCGCTAGCTTCTGTCGCTGCACTTGCCACCTCCGCCGCCCGCCCCGAGGCTGCTGTGGCTTTTGTCTGTTGTCTGCTATTAAGGAGGACAAACTGGACAAAGCTGGCTCTGGCATCTACTAACTTGGGACTTCAGGCAAATTGATTAACTTCTCTGAATCTTATTTTCATGTAATTGGATTTTAGTAGTTCCTACTTCATATAGAACTGCTAGAACTGAGGTCTTTCTTAAAATGGTACAAGGAGAGCTCAGAATTCAAATGCAGGTGCTGGCCCCTACTTCCAGTCATTTTCCTGATTGTAAGCAAGGGGTTTAGTGAAGAAACCACTGCATAGTATGGTCAAGGGAAAGGTTTTTATTGTGAGGGGGAGCAGACTGAATATGGCCAGAGCTAGGGAAGCAAGAGAGCAAGAGAGGCAGCAAAGCAAGAGAGGGAATTGTGAGAGAGCAGCCAGGGAGGCATAAAGAGCAGCGATCTTGACATGTCGAACATACTTGTGAGCAGGGACCGAGGGAGCCTGGAGGCCAGGCATGGGCCAGGCCAGGTAAGGGAAATGACACCTTCCAGCAAATAGGAGCCCGTTTCACAAGCTCCTAAGGAATGCGGGCCTTTACACAGCTGTTAGAGATCCTTCTGTAGCCACCTTGAGCTCTGGGTATGTGGCCTGGTTGTTGAACTGCCTGAGACCTAACACTGATACTGGTCAACATTTAAGTGAACAGTGTAGCAGAAGAAAGAGACAGACTAGAACTTGAGGAAATGCCCTATAGTAAGAGTATAACCATTCTGAGCAGTTGCCATCTTTTCTCTGTGGTGTTACTGTGTGTGCAAATGTTATTTCAGAAGATGGGGCAACACAAGGATGCAGATTTGGGCTCTCTGGTACAAGCAGCAGGCTGCTTTAAGTGTCCCTACACATTGTCCTTCCAGAAACAAAATATGAGTAGTTCCACTGGGCACCATTCAACTACCTTTTCTCTTTCCAAAAACAATATTTTAGAATTATTTTTAATTGTTTATTTTGTGGACCATTAAATGTTTTTCCTGATTTTTGTGTCCTGAGTCATCTAAACTTCCTAGAAATCTCAAGGAAAATAAACCATAAAACCAACTCAGATTTCAATAGAGTTATAATGCTTTGGTATTACTATAGTAGATTATACAAAGTTCTCTGCTAGCTTTAAAATTGTGATATTGCCAGACGGTGGTGGCGCACGCCTTTAGTTCAAGCACTCGGGAGGCAGAGATAGGCAGATCTCTATGAGTTYGAGGCCAGCCTGGTCTATAGAATGAGTTCTAGGATAGCCAGGGCTAAACAGAGAAACCCTGTCTTGAAAAATCAAACAAAATTAGTGATATAGACTGTTGCTGTAACCAATCTGTCCTGTTCAAATCACCCCAGCAGAAGCAGTATGAGACAGACACACACACACACACACACACACACACACACACACACTTACTTTTATATTAATATGCCTTAAAGAGCTCAATGGCTGGGCCACTCCCAAACTTCCACGTGGTTAGCACCTCCCCTCCAATACTCCTGAGTCATTACTTATTAAAATCTACATTCCATCTTTGCTGTCCTAGACCGGGGGGGGGGGGGGGGSKGCTCTTCTCTGGCTCGTACATGGTTGCTGTGCTCTCTCTTTTGCACCCCTCAGGCCTGTTCTTTCTCCTTTCCCAACATAGCGGTTCTCAATCCTCCTTCCTCTGTTCCTTAGCCATACTATGCAGTGGTTTCTTTACTAAACCCCTTGCATGTAATCAGGAAAATAACTGGAAGTCCTAAAGTCCTATAAATCCTAAGTCCTGCCTATCTCCCTGCCCTGACATTCATTGGCTGCTGGCTATTTTATTTACCAATTTAAAGACAACTGGGACAGGGATCCTCAGCATCTTACATGCAGATTCTTATGCAATTTGGGAACCCAGTTACATAATACAAGTATTAGACCAAATCCACTGTCCCCCTTTTCATTAACCATCTGAAAGCCATCCTTTCAAATCTAGATCATCTCCCTTAGTGCTAAACAACTTAAGTTTGATTATGAGACTATAACTAGTCTTCAACCCTATCTGAGATACCCAAGATTGAATTAACTGTTACCTGAAATAGAAGTATTATCTGAATATATAGGAAGGACGCAAACATAGCTCCCAAAACTTAACTATCTGTAGAGACATCTGACTTCCTGGACAGTCCCCTGTTTCTCAAAACGTTGGAGCATCTGTCTTCAGCCTTCTGGCCCAAAACCATCTGTTGCAGTAGTTGATTAATCCTGCTCAAATCGTCCTGCCCCAATGTTCTGGGTTCCTGAATGAAAGGCAGGTGCGCGCGCGCGCACACAGCCTTCTATTTTAGTATGCCTTAAACAGCGCAGTGGCTGAGCCACTCCCAAATGTCCACGTAGCTGACACCTGTACTCCTGGGTTATTATTTACTAAAATCTGTATTCCATCTTGTTGCCCCAGACTCAGTTGGGGGCCACTGAGGGGCTCTTGCATGTTGACTTCTCTGTCCTGTACTTCTAAGGCCTGGTCTTTCTCCTTTCCTGGAGTGGCTGTTCTCAATCATCCTGCCTCTCCCCATCCCCCTGCCTGACAATCCTAAGGTCCCCCCTCTGTCTCCCTGCCCAACCATTGGCCTCCAGCAACTTTATTTACCAATTAAAACCACCTGGGGGCAGGAACCCTCAGCATCTTAAATGTGGATTCGCCAATTCTGGGGACCCAGTTAGCATAATAACAAGCATTAGACCAAATCCACAACAATAGACTCATCTAAAAGAGTTCATCAGGGACTGGAAATAAGAGCTTAGTGGCAGAGTGTTTGCCTAGTCTGGAGCAGGCCCTGGGTTTGATCCAGCATCTCACTCACACAGGAAAATAGTCTCCTTTCCTTCCATTGCATCTCAGTGCCCACTGTCATTTCATGTGGCCTAAGAAACTCCAGTCATTACCTCATTTCTAAGGAGAAAGGGGAAGAGAAGAAACAAAAAACACCCCTCTCACTAAGTCAGTCCTCCTTGTCCCCCAGAGCCAAGTAGTAGTTTGGGGGGGGGCAGGGGGTGTTTTATCTGGGTGCCTAACCAAGTGCTATGGAATAGGACTCTGCCAGTGTACTTCAGTCGACTAGATTTAATTAGACTAGCAAAACAACTGTATCTGTTTGTTTGGGGGCTTTGACTTTTCAAGACGTGGTTTCTCTGTATAGTCCTATCTGTCCTAGAACTCACTGTGTTGACAGGCTGGTCTCAAACTCTGATCCGCCTGCCTCTGCTTCCCAAGTGCTGAAATTAAAGGTGTGCACCACCACCACCTGGCTTCTTTTGGGGGATGAGGTGGGAGCTGCTCTCTCTCTCTCTCTCTCTCTCTCTCTCTCTCTCTCTCTCTCTCTCTCTCTCTCTCAGATTTATTTATTGTATATATATGAGTACACTGTCGCATAGGAGGGGATAGCAACAAAATTCCTATGAGGATGAGCATGGTGGTACATGCCTGTCATCCCAACTACTTTAGAGGCTGATACAGGAGGATGCTTAGTTTAAGCCCAACCTGAGTACCTTAGTGAAAATATCTCAAGAAGTAAAAAGTTTGGAAGACCCTATCTTTAGTCCCTACTACTGGAACAAAACCTTGTGTTGAGAATAAACAGAACAAGCCCAAGAAGCCAAGTGAAATCCCAGGAGACAGGCTGAGCCCAGGTGGGTATGGTCTGTGTCTAGACAGCAGCAGGCAGGGCAGAGCCTGGTCCTTACAAACGCTTCTCTAAATGTGACGTGGCTGTAAGCATTCATCATCATGTTTATGGACTTAGGAAAAGATATGAAGTTCATCTGAAATTACCCATTGCTACAGAATTATCACAGTTGTTTGGAAATAGACAAACTAGAGTCCAGAGACACAACCACATCTTACTAAGTAGTAAGAGGGACTTCTCAAATACTAAAAAAGGGATCAACAATTCTTAGCCCTTGCTAATCTAGTATGGTACTTACTGGCCGCAACTTTCTGCTCATAATGTTAAATGCAGATCAATGTCCTGGGAATACTAGCTACAAGTTGGCTACTTAGAAACTACAGGCGACCATGGACCACCAAAATACAGAACATTTTCATTACTATAGAAAGTTCTGTAGAATGACTCAACTAGAGATGGCTACTCAGTTGGGAGTCAGTATTCCGTGCAGTGCCACACCTGAATGTTACTGGCTGTTCTCCGGGTGCTATCTTCTTCATATTTACTTGTGATTAATGTATGGTTGTACCATCTGGTTACCAAATGGCAGTGCTGGCTTTGAATACTGTTTTAAAATGTTCATGGTGATAAAGCACCTCTGGGCCCTTATGCTTGTCCCTTGAGGAGAAGTCTGACTCTGTTTCCTACTCTGCATGTGCTCAGGTTGAATATTTTACATGAAGGGCTTTGTCTCAGAAGGGTTTTAGATTTAGGGATATCTGCACAGTTGACCATCAAATCCAAAATATAAAATGCTCCAAAATCCAAGGGCTTTAAATCTTGTCAGCATTCAAGTTCCAGGCTTAGAATCTGGATGCTTAGCCCATTCTGTCCTTGAACCTGTAAGTCGGGAGAGGACACTATGGTTGCATCTGAGTGTGTGAGACATTAAAGACCGTCCCTTCCCAATAATTGCATTGTATCTCTGTGCTTATTGTTGACATTGCTATCAAGGGAAATAATCATTCTGTTTTCCAAGAGTCAAACCTTACCCCCAAATAAGTCTTTGAAAGCAATATGCATTGACTGACCTGCACGAACTGTGTCCACTGTCACAGGAATTAAGTGTTATGTAGACACTGGGTGCTTTTCATTCTCTTCTAAGTAGGGCACCAGAGAGTTTTCACTAAGATTCAGGTAACATACAAAGACCATCTATGTCAGGATAAATACTTAGAGTGTGCCTTGCCATGATTAATCTGCTTAAGCCCTAGACAGCAGAGCTAGACCTGAGACTTGTGTATAAATGATGTGTGAGCGCGCCCTCATGCTCACTCAGAACAACATTCTGCCTTTAACACTGATCTCTTGTTGCTAATATCCTTGACAGCAGGGGATTCGTTCCCCAGCCTGTTTCCCAGCATACCTACAGTCTGTTATCCAGAAAGCTTCATAATTCCCTAATTTCCACAATCCAATTCWCAGAGACATACACATATGTATTTGCAGTGCTCTGATGGCTGTGGGCCCAGGAGTTTAGGACACACTTAACAGGCCTCGGGAGAAGAATGGAGTAGCTAGGAAGCTTATGGATAATTAAAACTGTGTCGGAGTCACACTGGACTTACTAACTTAAAACACTGTACTCAGGAAGCGTTTCATTCCAAACGTACAAAATTTGGCCAGATGAAACAAGTGAGCTCGTGTCTGTCAGCTTTGACAGGCCAGAAGATCTCTGTGACTTACCTGATTATCGGGATTCATCAAATGATTACGTGTAAAGCTAAGTTAAATATGTAGTAGTTTTTGTTGTTTTAATTCCCAGTGTTACTAAAAGCCAAGCAGCAAAATATTAACATTTTCCTATTTAAGGAAAGTTTTGAAGAGTCAGATGATTAACTTGGGTCCAGCTGTTCTGCAGGAATGCAGTGTTGGGTCACTTGCCCCTACCCAGAACATTCTTTGGAGACAGGAATTGTCCTAGGAGAGTTTGGTTCTGACTATTTATAGGGAGCACCTACAGCCCAGGGAGACTTCTGTGTGTGTAAGCTATGATAGCCGTGTCTTTCTCAAGACCGCCATCACTCTAATGGGGACGTAGGATGAATGAATTAATGGCAGGCCTGGGAGTGCACAGCATCATCTGAGACGGAAGCTTAAGAGTCTTCCTTGGGATTCCCTAGTAGAGGTGGTGGGAACTTGTTTCTGATGAGTAGGTAGAGATGCCAGCGGGTTTCACCCAGGCTCCAGGAACCTTGGTAATGTTCCGGGTGGGTGCAGCCTTTTGAACACCACACTTCTGCCAAATTCTTCTCCTGTCACTGGCGCTCTTCCCACACCTGTGTCTACTGCAGCCTCAGCTTCTGACAGGACAGGTAAAAAGAACTGAAGAACCAGCCATGTGCCCTTTGGTCCCTTGGGCTATGATGCTCTCATCCCTGAGGATTCCTGGCACAGGAGTACTAAGCACTGTTAGAAAAGTATGAATTGTCATTCAAAACTCTAAATGCTTTCTTTATTAATCTTTTCTTAGGGACATTCTAGCTACATCACACACCTTGACTGGTCCCCAGACAATAAGCATATAATGTCTAACTCGGGTGACTACGAGATACTGTACTGTAAGTATGAAGAGTCATATATGGGCTCAGATGTGTTTGTCAGGCACTGCTACACAGGCTCCATGGAACGCAAACTCTGAGGAGGGCATGCTGGCCTCTAATTTATAGCATCTGTTACTCTGGTCTAAGTAATGAGTCTCACATGCAAAMCTCTTCTCCAAGAAAGCAATGCATTAATTTAACGGTATAAAACTGAGCAGATGTTGCCATGAGAGATCTGTGAACCTGATACAGCTCTACAGAGTTTCATCTAACAGCTTTTCTTGGAGGCAGGGCAGACATTAGAGATGAGCCTTTATGCTTCCATAGAAAAGATTAAAACTTCTATGGAAAACACTTTGTAATTCTGAAAGGTCCTGCTAAACATGTTCTTTTCCTTTTTAAATGAATCTTAAATGTCTTTCATTGTATGGATTACAAATACAAGTAAACATGACTAGTTTGAATCAAGATGCACTTTCAAATACATTTGTACACAGCACTATTATACTTCCTGTTTCTAAATTTCTAAAGGGGACATTGAAAATGGCTGCAAACTAATCAGGAACCGATCAGATTGTAAGGACATCGATTGGACAACATACACCTGTGTGCTAGGCTTCCAAGTCTTTGGTAAGAACATTGCAGCTAATGTGAAGAATRTGTGTGTGTGTGAGAGAGCTTTTTAATACATCATGTTTACTGGGTAAATTGATAAAGCTATTAGCCAGGCGTGATGGCACACTCCTTTAACCTCAGCATTTAGAAGGCAGATAGGTAGGTTTATCCCTGAGAGTTTGAGGCCAGGCAAGACTATAGTAAGACCCTTATTTTCAGATTCAGAGAAATTAAATACTGACTGTGGTAGTTTGAAGAGTGGCACTGTTAGGAGGTGTGGCCTTATTGAAGGAAGTGTGTCACTGTGGGGGTGGGCTTATAGATCCTCTCCTCCTAGATGCCAGGAGGTTAGTCTTCTCCAGCAGCCTTCAGATGAAGATGCAGAACTCTCAGCTCCTCTTGCACCATGCCTGCCTGGACACTGCCATGCTTCCCACCATGATAATAGACTGAACCTCTGAACCTTTAAGCAGCCCTAGTGACATGTCCTTGTAAGAGTTGTCTTGGTCATGGTGTCAGTTCACAGCAGCAAACCCTAACTAAGACACTAACTGAACCAATATAAGATTGGTCTCTGCAGAGCCCTAAACTTTGAATTTCAACAGAAGGGAGTTGACACAAAGAGGTAAAACACCTTCCAATATTTCCCAAAAGTGGGTTTGAAGCTTTCAAATTAGTAAAGACATTCTAAAAAAATAGCAGTGATTGAGATCTCATCACATATTGAACGGTTTACCTAGAGCATACAAACCAGTGGTTTTCCCAAACCCACATTCATGGACTTGTCATGCTTTGATCTTGCAGCATTTTCCTCACCTCCAAGGAACCCGAGTGAAGAGGGCGCCCTCTATCCCAGTGTTCTCAACCTATGTGTCAACCCTTGAGGCATCAACAACCCTTTCATAAATACAGTATCAGATATTCACATTAYGATTCATAACAGTAGCAAAATTAGTTATAAAGTATCAATGAAATAGTTTTTGGTTGGGGGTCACCCCGCCATTAGGAAGAACCACAGCATTAGGAAGGTTGAGACCCACTGCTCTACCCCAGCCCAGCAGCCAGGACATATCTGCTTTCTCTGTCRGTTCCCTATCTGGATAGTTCATATAAATGGACACATCATACAGCTGTGGTCAGTCCGCTGACAGTCGCTGTGCTCAGTGCCACAATGTTTAAGAATCGTCTGGCAGCTGGAGAGGTGGCTCAGTGGTTAAGAGCTCTGGCTGCTCTTCAGAGAGCCCAGGTTTGATTCCCAGTACCTACATGGCGGCCCACAGCTGTCTACAACTCCAGTTCCAGGGCATCTGACACGCTCACACAGGCAAAACTCCAGTGCACATAAATAAATATGATTAAATACATAAATAAATCACCTAGAGAGCTGGCTCAGCGGTTAAGAGCACTGACTGCTCTTCCAGAGGGCCTGAGTTCAAATCCCAGCACCCACATGGTGGCTCACAGCTGTCACATCTAGTATGCCTGAAGTTTTGTTTTTTTCTGTTGTTTGTTTGTTTGTTTKTTGCTTATGGATATTCAGTTGTCCTAGTGCCATTTTTTAAAATATTAAGGTGATTTTTAGCAGATTATTATTTAAAGATAAAAGTTGGGATTATAGGGCTGAGGAGATGGCTTATTTGGCAAAGTACTTGCGGTAAAAGCACAAAGACCCAAGCTCAGACTGCGGCTAACRTAAAACCAGATGTAGATAGCAGTGTGAACTGTAGTCCCATCGCTGGAGAGGTAGAAAGAAGCTCCTGAACATTATCATCAGCCCCCAAGACCCTGAAGCTCAGGAGATGCTTTRCAGGTACAAGCCCCTTATGTACAAGCGTGAAGACCTGAGTCTGAGTTTCCAGTGCACACACAGAAAGCTGGGTACGGTCCTGACCATGCCTTTAACCCCAGCCTTGTGGCGCCAACTTGTGGCAGGCACATCCTGGGAACTTGGTGGCAAACTGTTCTAGCAAAAACGGTGAGCCTTCCAGTTCCACAAAAGACTGACTCTGCCCTCTTTCCCCCTCTTAAGATTTATTTTATGTATAAAGAATATTGTCCTTGCATGTATGTAAATGTGCCATGTGTGGTGGGGGGGCAGAAGACATTGATTGAATCCTCTGAAGCTGGAGTCAAGTTGATGGGGAGCCACCATGCGAGAATAGGGCCAAACCC
>BDUI01001022.1:170595-184146 GCA_002335545.1 Apodemus speciosus
TAGCTGTGGCAGCATAGTCTACAGGAGCTGTCTCTGCTTAAGAGCAGTCACACATGGGGGTTTATGGCGAGGGGTTTTGTTTTGCTTTTGGACAATTTCACAGAAGGCTGACACTGACATTGTCTCGGCCTCCTGAGTGAGAGGGAAGGCTGTGGGGAATATCTGCTGCAGGCTGAGTGTGCCATGCCTGCCTCAGCCCTCGGCTCCTCTGGATGGAGCCTGAGCTGAAAAATCAAGGCAGGGTAACCAGCCCAGACTCGACTGCATGCTTCCAGGCCCGACACCAGAGAAAGCCTACACAGGAACAAGGAGGCTCTAGCTAAGAAAATGAGAGGAGCCAAGGAGGGCGCCCTCCTTCAGTCTCCCTGCCCAAGAGGATRCATTCCCCACAGACACGTTACATACCTGCTGCCACTGCTAGGCTCTGCTGGAGAAGTCTGTGTCCGGCATTGCCCCCAAAACTCACACCAAGAGCCCAAGAACCATAGGATCCAGGCGCTTTTCCAAAAACAGAGGCTGCAGCCTTCCCTCTGAAGYGCCGGCTCACCGTCCACAGGGCCCCTTGAGTTCTTTTCTAGCTTCACCTACCAGTCCCCATAACTGCCAGACTCTTTCAGAATAACTTGGGAGTTGTCCCATCTTGGGAGTGCCATAGACGCTTCAGTGGCCATGGCTGGCGACAGCGTATCATGAGTTCTTCATCAGCCCTTGCAACAGTCCCAAGTCCCAGTGTTACCATTCAGTCGACAAAAGGAACAAAAGAGCCCAGTAACTTAGATGACCAGTGACCACAATTTGAAGGCTCCGCCCATGCAGCCAGCTGCTTTGCTCCCACCTCCAGATTACACTAGGCTGATGGGAGGTCGCTCCTAAGAGACACAAGATGGGTTAGCCAGCTAGAGGCGACTTCAGACTCAATAGTATCACAAAGTGAAGCGCCTGAAAAGGAGAGAACACACTAATGATGGCCACGGGCAATGAAGGAAAGCTGGTGTTATGCCCGAGTCACAGGGACCGCAAAGACCACGCAGCCAGTGACACACAAGGGTCTTTATTACGCACTCACGAGCAAGGTCTTTCATCATCCCCGTCTCAGCAGGTCAGAGTCAGAGCCCCAGTCTAGGAGTGCAGGTATTTATTGGTAATAAGCTTGGGGAAATTTTATATGGGTCAGCAAGTTAATATTTTAAAAACTGCATTTCTGGCATAATTTGCAGAAACTGAACATAGGGGCAAAACCACCTGACAAACAGGATGCTTAAGTTCTCTATTCTCTACAGGATCTTATCTATATGTACTTTGACCCTGCTATTGGGATATTTGCTCAAGTGACTTTGTGGTTTTCTTCCTGGAATTGGAGTTTAGCCCCTGGTCTCACACAAAATGGGGTTTCTTCAAAAACGGAGTTAGTTTGGCTTTACACTGGGACTACAAAGAGTGGGACCAGTCAGGTGGTGGTGCCGCACACCTTTAATCCCAGCACTTGGGAGGCAGAGGCAGGCAGGCCTCTGTGAGTTCAAGGCCACCGTGGTCTACAAAGTGAGTTCCACTTTTTGCCCTGCCTCAGGGGAAAAAAAGATAGATAGATAGATAGATAGATAGATAGATAGATAGATAGATAGATAGATAGATAGATAGATAGATAGATAGATAGATATNTCTGCTAACCTAGGCCTAGTTCTGGAAGCTTTTAGCCTCCATACAACCTTATCTAGGCCTAGAATGTCACCAGCCTCGGAGACGTACTACTTACTGAATATGCTCACCCTTTTTAGTTCTTTCCGACCTCTGGCTGGCTGGTTCAAATCAGATGTTCAGTCTCAAACTCCTCCAAGCTGACTGATTCAGTCTGGCTCCTCTCTGGGCCTCTGACAGAACGGCCCTGCTTGGACTCATTCTAACTTTGGGCATATCTTATTCTGTCAAATCTTTCTCTGACTCATCACTTTTCTGACAATTAGAMATTACTTTCAAAAATGGGTGCTTCCTTGTATAAATTAACTTTACCTTCATTGTTTGGGATTAAAGGTGTGTACCAAGGGCTGAGCCACATCACAAGAACAAGGGGGTTTTTTGGTTGGTTGGTAAATTTGTTTTTTGTTTTTTCTTTCGGTAAATAACATCATCTTGGAGTTCACAGTGTGACCAAATAYCCTGCAACACATTAGTGGGACCATTTTACAACAAAACCCTAGTGACTATCTCGAGTGGACAGGTTGACTTCAAGCTTGTTCTATAGCTGAAAACAACATAAAGGAACCTTGTGTCCYAACCTGCTCAGTAGATGCTGAGCTCACAGGCATGTGCCACCAACTACAGGCCTTCTCATGCTTGGCAAATTTTCTACCAACTGACTGAACTGCACTGGCATCAAAGCCTTCCAGTGCCTCTGACACCGCGCACTGAAGTGCCCTACCCTGGGTTGGAAGACTTGGTGAAACTGGTTAGCATCTATTGCTTTCCTGCCTGGCTTTGCCATCACAGGTGTCTGAGAGAATTTCTTGCTGCAGTGGCATCACAAAGTGATCTAGGGGTGAACTTTCTAGGTATGACACTGATCACTGGTGGCAACCCAAGCCCTCTAACTTCATCTGGTCCATTCCAGTGATACACGTCCTCATCCAAAATGCTTGGGGCCAGAGTATTTAAAGGTTCAGGTTCTCTTGGGTTTTGTTTGCATACACATTCATATACATAATGAAATATCAATGAATGAGATTCAAGACTAAACTTAAAATCAATATGCACCCGTATACACAACTGTAAAGTGATTTTACACATTAAATTTCTGCATCCTGCTGGGCAGTGGTGGCGCACGCCTTTAATCCCAGCACTTGGGAGGCAGAGGCAGGCAGATTTCTGAGTTTGAGGACAGCCAGGGCTGTACAGAGGAACCCTGTCTCGAAAAAACAAAAAATGTCTGTATCCTGAGTATGGCCTGTCACATGAGGTCAGGCATGGATGGAGCCTTCCTCCCACTGGTGACATCATCTTAGTACTCAAGAAGTTAGAAGTTTTTGGAACATTGCAGATTTGCCCGGTCTGAAGCAGTTCCCGTTTCCTGCAGCAAATGGGAACATAGCCCTTGCCGTGCTATGTCACTGCTGAAGTGGGACATCCTTTTTCTAACCCCACACCTGTTTTGCTCCAAGTTCTTGGAACCCTCTCCTAAAGCCACCCCTGGCCCTGCTTTCCTAGGTGCCTGGGCTAAACCATCTTAAAGAACTAATCAAATGAAGGGGGATGAAGGAGGAGCAGCCTCATGAGGCTGCTGCATCGCTGAAGACACTGCAAGCTTTCTCCTACGTGACTGCTTTGCAGGAAAAAAAAAATCTATTTTCATGTGGCCTACTGTTTGCTGCCCCTGTGTATCTCATCACCAGAATCATTAGCAAAAATGTTTGCTGGGCCCTGACATTTTCCATTCAGAAGATGACTTAATTTTAAACAAAGCCTAGAATCCCCTTGGTAGGTAGAGACACAATCCCAGAATCCTCCACCCCCAGCCAGTAGATCAGCCCTCTGCCAGGAGTAGACGAGGAAACCTAACAGAAAAACCTAACCAGCCCCACCATAATGTCATCTCATCTAGTGACATTGCTGTCTAGAAATCCATGCCTTCTGGCCGTAGTGAAAAAGACCCAGTTTTAACTGCAGTAATGACTTGAAGTGTTGCCTGTGGTAGGTAGAGGGGGCTGCCTCGGCTTCTGGCCCCACGAGAAAGGAGCAATGAAGAGAGTTTGGGGCTCTTGCCTCCACCTCAGGCAGCGCCAGACCCCTGTGGGCATCAGTGAATGGCATTAGCCATCTGATTCATGGTACATGAAAACCTGTCCCCGTGGGAGCACAGCGGTGTCTGTCCTGGACGAGCAACAGGACATGTTGTTAGGAACTCCGGGAGAGGCCACAGCTGGCTCCAGTAATGAAGCTGCCATTCATAGTCAACAAAACTGAAGTCATTTCCCTGGGAAACATGTTAAGATAGAAGAGTTTCCTTTATTAAATCATAGTAGCTGATTCCTTTTTTCATTAAACATTAACAAAGTTAAACACTGAGATCTGTCTAAGGAGGCCAGATACAAAACACAAGAGACTTCATGGATACACCTCYCTGAGGATCTCAGCAACTGCTCTTTCCTCCTTGTGTCAGTCTGCCACAGATTCACAAGGGAGGTCAGATGAGCAGGGTGGCCTCTAGTGCCCCAGTGGTCCCCAGGCCTCAGCGCTGGAACTGGTGACTGTCTCCAAGCACACATTTGCTGCCAGTCAGAATAGGAGCTCTCCCCAGGGACAGGCCTGACCCAGCTCTCTGGTGCAGATCTCTTTCCCTCCACTGCTTGCCCAAAATACTGATGCTCTCCTGAGTTGGCGCACACTCTTCCCTCAGACCATATGCAATTTAAACAGTGACACCTTCCATTCTGGGGCCTTCGCCCCACCTGTCTCTAGAGAGCTGGGGGTCGCACCAGGCTGGATCATCACTCCATGAGCTCTGGAGGCAGARAAAGGGTCCCCATTCTTTCTCCTGTACCCCACAACAGAACAATGGCAGTGTAGTGTGTGCCTTGAAGGACACTGGCTCCGGAGATGGAACAGGTCCCTCAGCAGAGAGTTGGGGTACCTATCTCCAGGTAAGCCCAGAATTGCTTACAGAAGACCTGCAGAAAAGGACAGGGGCCCCACAAAGAAGCACAGAAGACTTTTGGAGAATGAGAGCCATCCCAGGCAGCCAGAGARTCGATGRGGAAAGTCAAGCCAAGGCTTCACAACCCAACATCCAGGTCAGCTGGTAGTGCTGTTGTGCATTCAAGTTTCTGAGCATGGAGACAGAGGCAGGACTGAATTCTCCAATGGAGTTAGGCTGTGTTCCGGTCTGGTCACCAACTACGYATTCAGACCACTCTGAGGTTCCTCTGACCTAAAGTACCAGAAGAGGGGGTGCTGGGGGAGGACGGAACACTTTGGCAAGTTGTCATTTGTTCTTCATCCTGTGCGCCACCCACATACACACAATACTTCATTTTAAAGGCCTACTATATAGCTGCCTTCCGAGCCACCGGTACCAGGACTCAGGATCTCAGCAGGCAAGAAGGGCCAATGTTRCATGGGCCTTGTGAGTTCTGGGGCCTGGAGCTCACCTTGAGGATCCCTGTGTTGGCATAGACGTTGGCGTAAGTTATAACTCATCGGATCTATAATCACCGGGAAAAAGACAGAAATAAACTATGCTTGGTAGGTAACTAGTAGTTTGGCAGCAGGTACACAGAAGCTCCTGGCTTCTGCTATGGACACTACACCCAGCCCCCCCCCCCCCCCACCCCCAAACCAGGTCACCAGCACTCAGGCATGAGCACTCATAAAGGCTCAAAGTGGGCAGGGCCTGCCTCAAAATGCACAGCATACTCTCCAGCTGAGGATCCTCACAGGCTTCCTAGAATACCACTAAGCTTGCCGAGGTCACGTCAGCTCTCCCTTAACTTCATCTTAGCCTCTCCTTTCACCCCTGTGGACCGCCTCAGTCCGAGACCAGTTCTCCCCAGTGTCCATGAGCAAGTCCCAAGGATGGCAGCTGCAGGCAGCTGGGCATGTACAATGTTAGACAACCATTTCCCAAGGACTACTTCAAGGAAGATAAGACACAGCCACCAAGTATACACAAAGGCTCCTCTGTATGATGCTGCCTTAATTAGAATGACAAGCCACTGAGAGCAACTTAATGTTGGTTCATGAAAGGTTAATGAGATTCCTGCTTTGGAAGTGTTGAATACAACACAGACTTAACCAGAAACACAAATCTAACCTTTATTCTCTTTAATTATTCGGTCAGAATAATTTCCTTGGAGCTGGTTTTGTCTCAAGATGGTTCTAATTAAACACCAGTGAACTTTGAAATCAACATCAACTCATTCAGCTGCAACTCAATTTTCAAATTAATCTGCTGTGCAACCTGGAGGGTTTGGTGGCCTGTCGGGGGGAGGGGAGAGGGAGGAGGAGCTTTGAACCACTAGGGTATGCTTGGCTTCAGCCTGCAGTGGCAAAACCCTTCTGTAACCCTCACTTGTACAATCCCAAAGAGAGCTGAGCTAACCTATGCCATCAGGTTTGTGGCCCCTGGACCCACAGTCCCTTTTGTTCAACATCTACTGCCTCCCCAACTTCCTCTCCCTCTCCCTCTCTCCYTCCTTTTCCTCTCCCCTTACTTCTTCTGTCCTCCTCCACCCCCACCACCYCCATCTCTACCCTCCCGCTCTCTTCGTCCCAGAGCCTGGCTAGCTGAGCTCTGCGTTTTCATAGTTTATTCCCACTGGTGGGAAGCAAGGCCACCGTTTCCCATGACCTGCAGCGGCTTCAGCTCCGTAGCATCAGAAGGTGACGTGTGTGGTGACCAGAAATTCCAGTCTGGCAAAGTACATGTTGGGCTGCGTGGAAAGCCTGTCCTTTGGTCCAGGATCATGACAAATATCAGTGACCACAGAAAAGGTCGGGGCAAGGGAAGGCATGGTGTTCTGGGTGGGCTGTTCAGAACACCAGGGAAAGATGTCTGGGGAATGCTGCCCCTGGAYGCCCTGCAGGGCCCTCGTGGTCCATGAGAATTTGCAACAGTCCCCTTGGAAATCCTGCACTAGTCAGGACAGAACAAGCAGAACACAGCCGGAGGCAACGCCACCTTCCGAGCCACACACAGGCCAGGATAAGAGCCGCCAGTGGCAGAGGAGACTACATTCCATCCAGTCCCTTCCTAACACAGAGGAGTCTAATGCAACATGAGTTCCCAGAACGCAAGCCCAAGGCTTCCTCCCATCAGCTAGGTTCCCCCCAGACTGTAGCCTTCTGTGAGCAAGGCCTCACAGGCATTTGATACTCCACACACCAACGAAGGACCCCATACAGGATGGGTTCTGGCCACGTGCTCTCAGAAGCCCGCAGCTGAAAACAGGCCCAGAAATGAYTTTTAAGGACACTTCCTTCCATCGGTCTGTGGGATTGCTTATCAAAGGCTGCCATCTGGCTCACTTCTGAGGCTCAAGCCTTTGCTAGGTCAGGGAAGCAGAAGAGGAGCGAGAATAGACCAGTGTGCCTGGTGGGAAGTGCACCGGAAGAAAGGACTACACTGTGGTCCGCTGATCAGAACAGCAGCAGGAAGCCGTCAGCCAGCTTCCCAGGCAGCTCAGTGGTAGGAAGGGGAATAGAAGCTGAGGACTCAAAATTATTGCCTTCCCGTGCCAAGCAAAATGAACCCGAAGACAAATGTAAAATTCTATACATGCGGGTATTTACATGTGTGTATTTGTAGGTTATGTGTATGTGGGTATTCATATGTATGTATTCTCTATACATGTGGATATTTATATGTGTGTAGGCTATGTATATGTGGATGTTTACGTGTGTGTGTGTGTGTGTGTGTGTGTTTGTAGGTTATGAAAACCAGATGGAATCGTGAAAAGACAAGAGAGCTTAAGGGAGGGAAGAAATAGGGTAATGAAGGATCCGTGATGGGCTGCAGGATGTGTAATGGGAGGGGCTGAGACTGGCTGCTCTTCATCGGATCAAGACTCAGTTCCCTGCACCCACATGGAGGCCCTCAGCCATCTGACGCTCCAGTTCTAGGGGATCCGACTCCCTCTTCTGGCCTCTTCCTGCGCCAGGTTTGTATACAGTGCACATACACACCAACACAAGCATGCAAACACGCATAGACATAAATCAATAGGTTTTGTTTAAAAAAAAAAAAAGAAAGAAAGTATATGGGGGAGTAACTGAGAATCAGCTGAAGTTGAAGGGGAAGGAAGGAGGAGGCCGTGTTCAAAAGTATGACCTATGTGGTGGTTTGAAAGAAAATGGCCTCAGAGGCCCACAGAGAGTGGCACTGTTAAGAGACATGGCCTTGTTGGAGTAGGTGTGACTTTGTTGGCAAAAGTGTGTCCCTGGGGGCGGATCCTTGAAGTTGCAGAAGCACACACCTGGCCAGTGTGTCACTCTCTTCCTTCCTGCTGCGTGTCGATCCAGATGTAGGACTCCTCCAGCACCGTGTGTGCCTGCATGTCACCATGCTTCCCGCCACGATGATAATGGATTAAAAAACAACAACAAACAAACAAATCTGAACTGTAAGMCAGCCCCAATGAAATGTTTGCCTTTGTTAGAGTTGCCTTGGTCACGGTGGTGTCTCTTCACAGCAACGGAAACCCTAAGCCAGTGCCATAATGAAACCCAGTACTTAGTATGTTCGCCTAAAAGTTTAATTTAAAAACTTGCTATCTTACCCTTGCTTGGACACTCATGGGGTCTTAATCCATCCCGAAACTGAAGTGGGAAAGATGCCACTTGAAAGGTGAAGGCCTCACTGAAGAGTTGGTTAGCATCTAGCCTAACCACATGGCCTGGGGAAAGTAGAGAGACTGAAGGTCCAAACCTCTGTTAAGGGGCAGCTCACCCACCAGTGATGAGAGAACCTCATCTGGGAGTCCAGCACGCTGGCAAGGAGCCAAAGCCTGTAGAATGGCTCTGAGCAAGAGCGGGAAGGCCTGGGCAACCATCCTGCATTGGTCCTGCATATCCTCAGACTGCTGAATGCTCAGTGAAAGACCGCAACAGGCCAATAAGGTGTCCTAGACTGGGATTTAGAGTGGGGTTCTGCTGGCTAGATGGCCATTTGCACATGTGTGAGATGAGAAAGAGAGCCTGCCCTGCAGACAGAGCATCAACTGGCTGCACAGCCACGGCACACCACAAGGGACAGCTGCCTCGCCCTGAATGCAGCCCTTGTGAGGCCCAGCTTCCCTGGGGTTGGGTATGATGCATTTACTGACACAGGTGACACTAGAGATTGTCCATGAAGTAGTCAACCCAAGTAGCCAATGACACTTCCAGCAACATCAAAAAGTGCTCCAGAGCTGAGTAGACAAAGCATGAAAATAGTTCACAAAAGTAGAAACACAACTTGCCTCTCCATGAGAAAATGAATTAAAAACATTAAAGATAGTCAGTGTCGCTAAGGACAATAAGAGGGTACCTTAAACCACAAAGACATCTTACTATATCTTAGGACTGGCAAACATCAAAAAAGGCAGATGCTGTACTCCACTGGTCTCTGCCTGAGGCCTTGCTTCCAGAAGTCATGCCTCTGATGTGTGTTCATGGGGTAGCCGACACACGGTGGAGCAGGGCTAAAGCAAAAACCTACTGCCTGCATGTTTGGTTACTTCTCTGATGCTATGAGAAGATGTCATAACCCAAAACAACATAGGGGACAGAGTGGTTTATTACATCTAACTGGTAGGAGTCCATTATCAAGGGAAGCCAGGGCAGGAGCTGATACGGATGGGTAGAGGAATACTACTTACTGCCTTGCTCCTCCTGGATTGTTTGGTCTGCTTGTGCCCAATCTGGACCACCTGCTGAGGGATGGCACCGCCCACAGGGGGTGGGACCCTCTCACATCAATCATTAATCAAGCAAATGCCCCACAGGCCAGCCTGATGAAGGCATTTTTTTCAATTGAGGGTCTTTCTTTCCAGATGATTCTAATTAGTTTAAATAAATAAGTAAATAAATAAATGAAATGAAAAAAATAGCCAGCACACAATGAAGAGACTAAAGAAAACTGTAATGCATTCATAAAATGGGGAACAGTCGAGACCATTCTTGAAGTACCTCTAAGAGGTACAGTAGCACTTAGGCAAAAACTATACAGACAAGACAAATGTATTCACACATATGCACAGCAAACACCTAGCGGAAAGCCAAAAAAAATAAGGGTGGAGAGAATACAAGGTCAGCATGGAGACCGTCCTCTGTTGGCCAGTGAGAAGAGTGCTAAACGGGGCTACAACTGAGCATCAGAATGAATAACGAACAGATGGCTCTTGGATAATGAAAAAGAAATCACAATACAATCTCTACATGTTCACTGTCACAGAGGATGTACAGTGTAGCAGGACCAAGAGCATAGGAACTCAGTTTAATTGTCTTTTAAGTGTGCGTGTGCGTGTGTGTGTGCGCGCAAAGAGGTGTCTGATCAACTGGAACCGAAATTATAGGTGTTTTGTGAGCCACCTGATTGGATGCTGGGAATCAACTTTGGTCCTCTCCATGAGTAGTAAACACTTAATTACCGAACTGTCTCTCAGAAAAAAAAAAAAAAAACACTTCTTAAAAGGTGATTTATTTGTATTTTATATGTATGAATGGTTTGCCTGATGTCTGTGGAAGTCAGAAGAGGGAATCAGATCCCTTGGACCTGGAATTAAGATTATTTATGAGCTGCCACGTGGGGCATTGTTAACTGGGCTTTTCCACCCCAGCCTGAGTTCCTCTGGGGCTATTTATGAATAAACACCTAAACCATAGCTTTGGCTCATCCCCCAACTAGCTTGTGACTTATATAACCCACTTAAACTTTGTCTTCCACACAACTTCCTCAGTTTCATGTGTTTGACTTCCTCAGAATCAGGGCCAATCTCCTACCTCTGACTATCTATCTCCCAGAGTTCCACTCTCTCTCCCAGAACTCCCATGTCTGCTTCCTGTGCTCAGGCTTGGCTGACAGGTGAAGCTTCCACACAGTGCACATGAGATCATTCCTACAGGGCTTAGGAACCAAACCTGAGTCCTCTGGAAAGCAGTATGCATTTTTAACACTAAGCCATCTCTCCTGCCCCAGAAAAAAAAACAAAACACTTTTTACAATTGCTTTGGTAACAATTCGGTCAAAATTCACTAGTGAGCACTAACAACCTGGTTGCTTGAGGGTTGTACCATCTCAAATACCCCACAGACAACTTATAATCACAAAGGAAAAAAGTTATTTTGGGGGGACAGAAGAAATCTATTCAATAACATTTTAAGGAAATGTCAGCTTTGAGTCACCAAAACTCTAACAAGAACCACCTAATAAATAAGAAATGCATCGTTTATGAGGAGAGACCATCAAACAAATTCAAGTGGACAGGTGTACCACCAACAACTTGCCTGGGCTCTTTGGTAGTTGTCAGGAAGGACACTGGAGAGCTGGTTTGGATTAAAGGAGACTTAGCGGGTCTATGAAAATTACACGTTATTACACCTTTTAACTCGATCCTGAATTGTAAAACAAAAATTCTCACCAACTAGGAACACAGGTGATGCTCAGTGCTGACTTCCAGGCATGACAGGGCTCTTGCCCTGTTGCTAAAATTCCTTAGCATAGGGAGAGAGAGCTAATATCTCCTCCTCTTCCCAGTGAGTTTATCAGGCTTCCTTACAGAGCAGAGGGAAGGGCTTGTGAGTTACTCCTTTCTCAAAAATGCCGCATTTGGAAAGCCTTTAGTCAGGAGGGATGAGAGCGTTCCCACGGCTACAGAGATGGGCCTTCTCCTCCCCAACCTCCTGGACCTAAATATTCTAGCTCTTCCCCTAGGCTGGGAGCACTTATGGCAGATTTGCATACACGAGGCATAGGGAGCAGCTGGGTACTCAGGTCTTAGTCTTCCAGCCCAGCTGGAATTCTACTTTTGTAAATGGGAGCAGCTGAGCACCCCAAGATGGTGGTGGCTTGGTTCAGGAGGTAGGTGCAAACAACACAGCCTCCTGAACTCCCCTACGTTAGACATATCAATCAATGTTCCATCATTCAGAAACAGGGTACTCATAATGCTCTGCCCCTTCCTTGTGATTTATAAACAGTCAACAGTGGCCAGAAGGGAAGACCTTGAGTCGCCTCCCTGGGGATATGTTGGCAGTTTAATGTAAGGAAATGCAAGGGAATTCAGTCGCAGACAGACTGGCTCGTGTAGGTCATTAGGGACACTTGTCTGAGGGCCCCATGAATTGCATGTCCTAGAAGACACATAAGAACTAGAATTACTAGAACTGTACATGGGAGAGGCAGTACCATGCCAAGAACCTTGGATCAAAAAAGTGCAGTGTTCACAGTAGTCAAGACGGAGTTGGGCTGTTGACTGCAGGCATAGCTCGGTCAGTAAGCACAAAGGCCTGAGTTTAATGGCCAGAAAACCAGGCATGGGGGCATGCGCTTGTAACTCTAGCACTGGGAAGGTGGCGACAGGTGGGGTTCTGTGGCTCTCTGGCCAACCAGCCTGTCCAGAAGGTGCTGGGGCTGTGATAGACTATCTTAAAAAAGGGGGGGGGGGTAACACCTGAGCAAATGACAACTGGCCTCCACAGGTATGTGCACACTCACACGTGCAGGGACACACACATGCACACTCACACACACACACACACTCATGTGCCCCCCAAAATAAGTGGATTCAGCAGGGACTTGGGCACTGGTGTAGGACTTCAGCGATTTGCTGAGCTCCATAGTGGGCCATAGTCCTTACAAGGTATAACTGACAGGGAGGTTTAACATTAGGTTTGCATTAGGATGGTTTACATTAGTCTGTGTATCAGGTTCACGAAGTATGAAAACGATCAGGACAGTATGAGAAACAAGAAAGGCAGACGGTAGGGTGGGGGCTGTCTGAGTCACCCGAAAGCAATGTGCTAAGACTGGAGGAGGACGGGAGTCTCTATGGAGAAAAACCAGCAGAAGCCAAATTCAGTGTTTATGAGGCCCTGGGAGGCCGTACAGGCTGGGCAAAGGTTTGAGAAGTACAAAGGACACAGATAAAACAAACTAAATCTGCTCCAGCACTTGCCAGGTCACCGCCTAACAACTCTGCTGTCCATGCAGGCATGGCCTAATACTTTCTGGAGGCCACACACACAGACACACCCTGTTTGTCTTCGGGTAATCTCTGAACACCCTGACTGGACACTTTTAACGGGAACAAGTCCTTCAGCTGAAGCTGGCTCTATCTGCTATGTGACTGTCACTCCACTAGAGGGGGTTGACTTGCATTTACTTTGCTCAGTAAGATTTGGGGTCACCAAGCCAAAGATGATTTTGTCTCTGGGTAACCTCCATGCAAGTCTTCTTGTGATGCTCCCCAGATTTTGTTTTACTGTGGGGTTGTAGGACCCCAGCACTCAGTCAGTGGTACTTACTTCAAGATGCCCCCGAGTGAGACACTGAGACGCAGATCGATGCAAAAGCAAGAGGTTTATTTTACGGGCACGGTCAGGGTCAACCCTCAATCAGTCCCTCGAGGCGAGTGACAAGAAGGCAACCACGAATGCCTATCACAGGCAGTTTTTATTCTTTTTAGGGGCACAGGTTACATCAGCAAGGTTACACTTCTAACTTATTGGCTAAGCATATTGACCTTTAAATCTATTGGCTAGCAAGCATGACACACATTTGAACTCTACCTGAGGCTTTCCAGAGGGTCAGGTGGCTATTAGTTCATTCTGAGAATTTTTTACTCAGGAATGTTCCTGTGGATGGAGAATGGAGCTTGGCCTAGCCTTGACTTCAGGCAGGAGGGGGAAGCTGTAAGGAGGGTGTGGGACTGGAACACCCCTGAGGGTCCCATCTTTTCTGAGATGGAAATGCTCAGCYGGGGCCTGTAGTTGCTGGGCTTCTCCGTGGCCATGGTGGGCCTGTGACAGTAAGTGCCTGGGTGGCAGATGATAAAGCCACAGGCCAGGTCATGGTGGTCCCATAGC
>BDUI01001023.1:83788-102978 GCA_002335545.1 Apodemus speciosus
CTTACTCTTTACTCACTTTGTAACCCTTGGCCTGGAACTTTCCATGGATACCAGGCTGACCTTGAATTCACAAAGATCTGCTTGCCACATCCTAGCACCTTGGTGGTGGTTCACAGTCATCTGTAACAGGATCTAAAGTCTTTTGTCATGCAAGCACACATGCAAATACAGCACTCACATGCATACATTACATAAATAAATAAGTCTTAAAAATGTTCTAGTTCTCTCTCTCTCTCTCCCCTCCTTCCCTAGTTCCTGCCATTCAGCTGAGGTAAAGGTTGTCCAAACTCAGACTTGTTTCAAAGTACAAAAAATATTCTCAACTCATTCTTACGTTTGTGTGCCCTTTGCTGTCTGAGTAACCGGCTCACCCATACACTAAGCTCTGTAATTAGAACTTGGGAATGGTTGTAACTCCCTTTTATTTTCATTCCTTACATTTCATCATTTTGACTTCAAATTAAATCTGTATTGAAATGATGATTCATCTTTATCACCAGCACCACAGTCTAAGCCCCAGTAACAGGGTCTTTATGATGATGGTGGTAACTTGTTCAGCTTCCTGAGAATGACTTTTTCTTATCAAGTGCTCTTTACATTTAAAAGCCACATGGAACTTGTTACTCACTAGTTTATATCTGTCTGCATCCTTGTAACCTTCAAGTTTGGCACACAGATGCCAAATAACTGACCCATTGACTGTCTCTTCCGCATCTGTTTGTTCCTCTATATTTATATCGTTCTTGGGAAACTGTTTATCTCTCACTGAAAGCCATGTGCTGTTTCTTTTTTTCCATTCTTTTATCTTGTAAACAATCTCCTCTTCCGCTTTTACTGGTTTCTGCTGGTTCTAAATACTGGGCTCATTCTCTCACCTTTGACTCCCCCTCACTAGGCTACCCCTGAGACCTTCCTTCATCCTGTTGTACAGGATTCGTCATAGCATACATTGCCATCTTTAGCTTCGCTGTATGTGTCCATGACAGTAAACCTTATGAGAACAGGAACTATATTACATTTTATTCCCTTTTCCTAGTACACTATTAGGCATATATTAAATGATAAGTATTTGCTGAATGGAAGAAATAGTTCCTACTGGAGGAACATCTTCAGACTTTTATTGATACGTATCCTCCTCTATTAGAATGAATTTTTAGCTCTGTAAATTTAATGACATCCTAGAAAAGAGATTCCAAGTGTCAAATAAGGAAATGGGAGAGCTCTTTTGGGTATGGCTGTGGGAGAGTGTGTACTGAGACTTGCTGTTCTCACCAGGAGGTCTGTGTCTCCTGGGGGAGAGTATGTACTGAGACTTGCTGTTCTCACCAGGAGGTCTGTGTCTCCTTCAGTCTTCCTGAAGTTTGACATGAGGCCTTTTGCCTCATTTTCATTTTTACTCAGCACATAAAAATTTACTTTTGCCTTTAAATTTTGTCCTTAAGTTTAACTTTTTTTTGGTTTTCAAGACAGGGTTTCTCTGTGTAGTCCTGACTGTCCTGGAACTCACTCTGGAGACCAGGCTGGCCTCGAACTCAGAGATCCGCCTGCCTCTGCCTCCCAAGTGCTGGGATTAAAGGTGTGCGCCAACACCGCCTAGCTTAAGTTTAACTTTTAAGTAAATAAAATTRCTTATTTGAGTACCGAAATGACTTTTTATTAGAAATTTTACTTTTCATTCTGGTGTCTAAGAGCAATGAATTAACTACCTTGCCTTTTTTGTAAGGACAGTTTATCCCATTGATTCCTGGATAAGACTAACAGGACAAATAGAAAACACTTAGGTCAAATCAACTATATAATGTAATAAGATTAGAGAATCTGGAATTTAGAAATACCAAACTAGCAGGTATTTAAAAAACAAAACAAGTGGGTTTGTTTTAAATTTGATTCCTTAATTGTTTGATTCACTCTTCTCCCCACTGCCTCTCTCTTTTTTTTTTTTTTTTTTTTTTTTTTTTTGAGACTGTTTCTCTATGTAGTGTTGGCTATCCTGAAACCCACTCTGTTGACCAGGCTGGCCTAAAAGTCACAGAGATCCCCCTACGTCTTCCTCTCTAGTGCTGGGAATATAGACATGCACCAGCACCACCACCCAGCATGTGTGGTTCTTTCTAAAGGACATGTCAGTGCATGTCTTTTTATGGTAGAGCTTATTTCTACATGTGGTTCACATTTAACTTCCTGGTTGAAAATTTCTAGACATTTATAAGCCTTGATTAGCAGGAGCTGAGTGGGGTACACATGGAGGATAAACTTACTCCTGCTTTCCTTTATTGGCAGCAGCAATGATTAGTGAAGTACAGAATACAATACATTCATATTCTTCTAATGAATTTATACTCAGAATTTACCTAAATGGTATATTCATTATTTTCTTAAATTATACATTTGAAACAAAAAATACARTGTATTCCAAATGCTGTGCTTATTTTATGATTTCTTTAGACTAGTATTATTCTAGTTGAGTGATAATTTGTTCATTTCAATTTTAGTTTTATAAAAGGAAAAAGAAACCTGTGAATTTTAGGGCTAGGGACATGGCTTAGTAAATGCTGGGAGAGCATGAGAACCTGATTTTAATCCCATGCAATGGGACCCATGTGAAAAGCAGGACGAAGTGGGTGGGTTTGCAGTCCCAGTGCTGGGGGTGCAGGTAGAAGGAACACTGGGGCTCACGACTAGCCAGCCTACCTTAATTGGCAGGCCCTAGGCCCCAAGTGGGGGTCTTCGTAAAAAAGTAATTTGCAGCTCCCGAGGGACAACACTACAGTTGTCCTCTGTCCTCCGCATTCACACACACACACACACACACACACACACACACACACACGTACACTTTCTCCCCCCACATGCATCCATGTACACATGAACACATACATATTTCTGCACACACACATACATACCTGCACACACACACACACAAAGAGCAAAAAGGAAATCTGTGGATCTCTTAAGGTTATGGGCCGTTGAGGTGGCAAGGGGTAAAAGCACTTTGTGTTCAAGCTTGACCTCCTGAGTGTAATCGCTGTAATTCACAATGGAGGACGGGAACTAACTTCTGAAGGCTGGCTTCTGATCTCCATACCTCTGCTTTGGTATGTACAGACACGTATATAATAAGAAATAAATGTTTTAAAAGAAAATAAAAAAGGAAAAACAATTCTTACATATTTTAAGATGTTGCTTTACAAGGTATAGCTTGAATCATGTCATCTGGGAGATGAGTGGATTTATGATATCCTTGTTAAAAGTGCAACGTGCTAGCCGGGCGTGGTGGCGCACGCCTGTAATCCCAGCACTTGGGAGGCAGAGGCAGGCGGATTTCTGAGTTCGAGGCCATCCTGGTCTACAGAGTGAGTTCCAGGACAGCCAGGACTACACAGAGAAACCCTGTCTCGAAAAAACCAAAAAACAGCAACAACAACAACAACAAAAAAAACCAAAAAAAAAAGTGCAACGTGCTATATTTTAGGATGATATTAATGTGAATTTCACAAAAGTGAAAGTGGATTAGTATTGTAACCTCCTATATTGCAGCTATATTAAGAGGTATAATTATAAGTTTTTGATATACTTAATTAGAAATGGCTCTTGAGATGTCTTGTATATTAATATGTCATTGGTTTTTCAATGTCTCTCTATATTTGTACCTTATTCTTATCTTGCTGTACTTTTTTTCCTATTCATTTTTTCCTAAAATTTATTTATTTATTTAATGTATATGAGTACACTGTAGCTGTCTTCATACACTCCAGAAGAGGACATCGGATCCTATTACAGATGGTTGTGAGCTACCATGTGGTTGCTGGGAATTGAACTCAGGACCTCTGAAAGAGAAGTCAGTGCTCTTAACTGCTGAGCTGTCTCTCCAGCCTCTACTTGCCATACTTAAGCCAAATTGTAACAGACATTCTGAGGATAAGCCTACAATCGAGCCATCAGAAAGGCACAGCTTTTCCAGCATACTCTTGCTGTCTTGTTTTTCAGGATTCATTTCTGCTTCGGTTTGGTATTTTTTTTTAATATTCTGAAATGTAATTTTATAGTTATTTCATATTATTTACCAATAACATACTTAGGAAAACAAATTGGATATAGTATATGACATGTTAACTTTCATTTCTGGATTCTGGATTGAGATAGATTGTAAAACTTAGAACTTACCAAAATACAAGGTAGCTCTGGATAACAGCACAATACTTATACTCCTGATACTTTAAAGTACAGACTTGTCGTTCCAAAGACAATCTAGCCACTATGGAGTTAGTTTACTTATAGATCTGTATTCTGTAAGGACATCACACAAAGCTTTTCTCTTAAGGCATCCAAAGTGGATTTTATCTGTACATGATGGAAGGTATTAGACAATGGCTATGGATTCTGAAGACTGAGTATAAGACCAAAGTCATTGCAGGGTGTGAAGTTACACTTGGATTGGATTTTCAACAAGATTGCAGAGTCTAATAGTTACCAAAATTAGCATTGAGCAAGACTCCAGTAATATGAAAATTCAATCAAGCTCACATTTACTTTGGTTATAGTACTTGCTAGCAATTGTGCTAATTGCTTTAAATCTGTTTGTTTGTTTATTGTCRTTTAATTCTCATTGTGGAAGGTAGGTACTCTTCCCATAGTAGAGCTAAGGTGATCAGTGCTCAGAAACAGAAATTCCGGTAAGTCGCTCTCCTAAAACAGGTGCGTCGTCCACCTTGGATGGCGAGCATCCAAGCCCGCTCGTAATTCCTGTCTGCGTGCCTCTCTGTACCCTTTCATCCTCCTGAACCCTAATGGTTTTGTTCTCCTGCAGGAAAATAGGAATTGGACTTTACTATGTTATTTTATACATTAATTAGTTTAGTCTTTATTTTGTTCTGTGTCACTTCCCACATTTCTAGTTGAAAAGTGAAGTATTAGGGACATGTTGGTATATGCCTCGAGCCCTCTGACAGTGTTGGAGACCCTCAAGGTCTGTACCATCTTAAGGAATGCAGCTTCTGCTATAGCTTGGTGTCTAATCTTTACAAATAATTTTTGTTCGAATTTTGTTTTTTCTGTTCTAGGAAAGAAGTTTATCTGACTTACATTTCGTATTCAGCTTACATTTATTTATCTTCTCAAGTTTTCAGTTCTCCTTTTTGATTTTTTTCTTTCTTCAAACTCTACCTGTGTAAATGCTAACATGAGAATGGACTGTGAGGGCTGTCTGGCTATAGCATCGGGCGTCCCACTGGTCCCAGGGTGGATCTTGTGGATCTGGCTGGCTAGGTAGCTGCCCTCTTCCTCCCTCACACTGTGCGTCCATCCTGAAGCTGCTGACTTGCTCTCCCCCAGCAGTGAGAGAGCAGCCCAGGGCGTGAGCAGCCCTGCTCCCCTGCTGGGGCCTCCAGACAAGCTCAGGACAACTGGGCAGGCAATACACCCTTTCCTTGCCGATTGTTTGGGTCAGTTTGTCTTTTCCAGAATCCTTTAGGATTAGAAGTTTTGTACACACCCCTTTATTTCAGAAACTGCTTACTTTAGGAACTGAATACTCGAAGCCGCCTGTAGATTATGCCGTTGTCAGGCGTTTAAACTAAGGAACAGTTGGCACTGTTTTCTTATCTATCTCCTATGTGCCCCCAAACTTCTTTCTATATCTTAAAACTTTTTAATTCACTTTTTGTATAATGGGCAACACCTTATACTGATTCTCAAGTTGAGTTATCAGTTTAGTGTATCAGTTTCTTTTTGTTTTTTTAAGTAAATAAAATTCTATGTGCACTAACGTATTCCCTTGGAAAAATTTGGTGATAACTTAAGCGTATTTCTGTCTTACTCCCTACTTTCTCTTTCTCTGTTTTCTTTTATTTTTTTTCCTCAGATAGGTCTCACTGTGTAGACTGTATATTCTAGAACTCCCAGAGATCTCTTTGCTTCCCAAGTGTTGGAATTACAGGCATGTGCCACCACGCCCAGATCAATACTTTTCGTGAAGTGTTAGAGTCTTAGTTGAATTTTATTTTAGAGCAGTGCATGGTCTGAGATTAGACAAAGGAAACCTTGAGAATCCTTTTTGGTTCTTCACTGCCCACACTACTTCACATCAGGCATTTCTTTTCAGTCTTGTGCTTCAAAGCATAATTCAGGCATCAAGTGTACAAAGTAGTATTAAGTTGTTATAAATGGCGTAACATTAATGAAAAATATCTCTGCTTTGCTGTCTCAAAACTGGAGTGTACTGGGTGGAGGTCATCCAAGGGAACTATACTTACTATCACCTTTGCTTGTAGATCATAGGTGCTATTTAATCATTGTAGAACTTTTTTATGATGGTTATAATAGAAATGGATATTCAAGGATTTCTTGAAATACCCACCTGTAGCATTGTCCAGGATTTGAGGCTAAAGTAGTGAAACACACACTAAAGTTCTCGGGCTTGTGGAGAACGTGCTTAAACAGTGTAGTGAAGTAAGGTTGCACAGTTGGAAGGTGGGGAGAATGAAGGGGAGGAGGCAGGGGGTTGGAGGCCTGTCTGAAGTGCAGGGTCTAGGATGCTGTGTTGGGAGGAGGCCATCCCTGACGGGCCTCCGCAGAGTAGTTGGTACAAATACCTACAGGGTAGTGGGGTGAAGATGCCGTTTGGTTATGGAGGTGGAGACAGGACAGGATGGGGTGGCATGTTAAGGAAAGAAGGTAGTCTGGGCCTGCTCATGTGGTCCTGTGAGTCAGATGATGTCACCACATGGACTGAAAGTAAGTCTACCGCCAACTGAGAATGTGGGACTTGATGTGGCTTCCTTACAGTTAGACTGTGGGCCTCTGTGTATCACTAGGAATCTCATAGACTGTTACCAAAYTGAAAGCCATGGAGGGATCAGAGAAAAATACAATTGGCACTCCAAGCTCCTTAAATGTGGCTTTCTTACTCTTTTTTTTTTTAAGGATCCTATTTTTTTAAAAAAAAAAAAATCTATAAATAAAAATGTGACTAATTCAAAAAAACAAAAAAACAAAAAAACAAAAAAACAAACAAAAGAAATACCTACCTGTAGAAATACTTAGTTACCCATAATGTACTGTTAGAGTGAAAGAAGCAGAGTGTCCAAAGACAGGCCCTCAGGGAGGAGCTACTTAGAAGACTCGGTCATGTCTTTCAAGACTTTGGAGTGATACTCAGAGTTGAAAATAGAGAACTAATTTAGAGCTACTCTCTGTAGCTAATTTTACTTGTTGTTATTAATGGGCATGCATGTATGCTGTGTGAGAGTGTGCACATAATACAGCATACCTGCGGAGGTCAGAGGGCAACTTGTGGGAGTTGATCCTCTCCTTCCGCCATCATGTGAGATCTGAGGATTGACTCAGGTCCTCAGGCCGTCACATTGGTCCTAAAGTTCTTTTAAGGCCCCACATTTTACGTGGGATCTAGTGAATGTAACACAGTGTCTTCACAAAATGAAAATAAAGAGTACTTCTGCATATTTATTAAAATTTAGTGAAGTCGACATTTTATTTAAGCAGAACCACTTATATGTCCTTTGTTTTCACAAAATATCAGGAGAGTGTATATTTCTAATAGATAAGGGGACTTGGGGTGTAGGAGGAATGGTGTGGCCACCTCTACATAAACACCAGGGGCCACACAGCTGCAAGGCATCTCCTTCAGGAGGACCTAATTGAAGACTGCCAGAGAGGCCAAGGATTGCTGAATACAGACAATGCCAGCCAATTGGAAACTGCTGCTTAAAAGACCAGTGGGGCTCAGGTGGAGGGTAGTAGAGGAGCTTGCTGCAGCCTTCAGATGATCTTTGCAGTATTTCTCACCCGCTCACGCATTCATTCCGCACCTCCTCACCTCCAAACCCCAAGGGCAAAGCAGCAGTGGGGCATCTAACAAAGGAGAAGCAAGAACACTTTAAAGAATGATAATAACTACCCAAGCTTGGTAGCAAACACCTGGACTCTATGCCCAGCACCTGGCCAGGCTAAAGCATGATTGATCTCAAATTTTGGGCCTGCTTATACAGTCTAGTGAGAACCCGTCTTAAAACAACAAAACAAAACAAAACAAAACAAAAAACAAAACAAAGGAGTAGTTGAGCTTAAGAGTGAAGGCTTAGCAAGTAAGAACACTGGATGCTCTTGCAGAGGACCCAGGTTTAGTTCCTAGTACCAGGTATTTTACAACCATCTATAACTCCAGTTTTAGGGCATCTGACACCCTTTTCTAGCTTTCCACACATTCAAAAGTAAAATTACTAAATAAATATTTTAAAAATATAGTAGCAAAACTTAAAAAAGACACCCCCACCTCCCCTCACCCCTTCCCCTGAAAATGAAAACAGTTTGCTCGAACAAGTCAATAGGGCCAAACATTATTCCTCCTCCTACACTGCTGCAGTCAAACCCTGGACCTGGTACATGCAAGGCAAACAATAGTTTTAAAGATATCTTTTGTAGTACGGCAACGCATCATTTGTTCAGAATAGAAGATGAGTAACCAAGCAGCTTATGCTACCGTTTTTGATTATAAAGATACATGACGTATAATAGTATATCTGATAGAGATTCCACTAGTTTAGAAAGTTTAAATATTTAAAAATACACTATAAAATTCTAAACCTTTAATGTATTGGCTCACTCACCCAATGCTATTATTAATGAACATAGGCATTACCCCAAGTATATGTGCTGTTTCATTTGTGGGATCTAGAATTATCATGAATGTAATCTGAATGTTGTCTTTCTTCTTGGAAGAAGCATATGCTATTTGATGAGTGTTTAGTTACATATCAAGGATCTTTCTCCTGAATAAAAATATAAATTTCATGGATTGGTTTGTGGTGATATGTGTTTTTAATATTGGAAAAGAAAAGGGCATTTTTTTTGAGAAAAATTAGTTAAATTTTAAGTACTGCTATAGCATCTTTAGTAAGGTTATAGATATTATAATCTCATGCTAAGGGGCATTTTTTTGGAGAAAAATTAGTTAAATTTTAAGTACTGCTATAGCATCTTTAGTAAGGTTATAGATAGTATAATCTCATGCTAATAATCTGTCATATAATTTGTAAGAAACAAGTACTTTAAGAAATAAGATTATATCTACCCAAAGTTTTGACTATTCATGTACTGATTTCCTGAATGTTACAATTTTGATAGAGCTTACTTGCACTGAAGTGACAGTATTTGAAAATTCAACTTTATGGGCTACATTTTTTTCCTTTTCTTTTTCTCCTCCCCTACATGAAAACAGTACAGTGTTTGTTATTTTATGTGGCAGGATACCCAGAGTTATATTGACGGATATCCGGCAAACAGAATTAGGAAGAAAATACTTAAAGATCCGATCTGTAACTGAGGCCAGTTTGAATGATACAGCCAACCTGAAATCAGAGCAACTTTCTTCATCATCTGACAGCAGCTTAGAGTCTTGTCAGAATGTAAATCATCACAAGAGCTTTTTATCTGAAAGGTATGTCTAGTGATAACTTTACTAAAAATATATATTTATTCTCATGTACCTGAGCTTTCCTTCCAGATACGTTATTCTGTTATTGTAAATATAAAACAAATGTGCTTTAATGGCTAGTGTGACTTTCACCCATAGGATGTCTTTTGGAAGCAGCAGTTTTTGACTTGTAATCAGAATCAAAAGTCTACTTTATTTTTGAAAAATTGATGCAAACGTGGGCAGTGGACTTGGTAACTTGGTACCAACTCAAACTTGGTAAGGTTGAGCATTTTGGAAGCCCCAGGACCTGAGAGGGAACCTCTAAGAGGATGGTAGGAGCCTCACTTGCTCCTGACCAGTCCCCTGTCACATGACCACACTCCCTACATAGGAACATGACCTGTGGTCACACAGATCAGATCAGAGTTCTCCATGCTGATGAGGTATCTAGAGGCCCTGAGGATTTAGCCAATAAGCCTTCCTTCCTGGACATTCATTTCTTCTTGCAAAAGGTATTTAATCTCTGGTCCACCCTGACTCACTCATTTTCCACAATGAACAATGAATTAACAGTTTGGAACCAAGGATTGTCTCTTTCATCAAGAACCGCATGGAGGAGCATGGAGGAAGCCTTTGTCTACACAGCTGCTTCGTCTAAAGCCTTCTGCAGAAGGCCGTCTGAGCTCCCGGACTTGCCACTGCTGAGCTAAGCCGGAGTTCTCCATTGTCACCCCCACCCCCACCCCACCCTCGTCCTCAGCCCTCGGGCCCCCTTCACTCTCAACTGCTCGAAACCTAGTGGCATCTGGGTGTCCAGGAGTTTGGGAGCCCCCAGGCCCAGGTGCCTCTTTGCGGGCCCATGGACCCCTGACCCTCTGTTCCAACTCGGCAGGGTTTCCAGTTGTGACTAGACGCCTGGGATTCAGGGAACTCCATCTTTGACCTCCTGCATCTTAAGCTGCACCTCCAGAGCCTTGAATTGGTGCTTTCCTCAAGTCCAGCATCCGACAGCAGGCATAGGGTAAATGCAAGGTAGCGTCCTACGTTCCACACCCCAGCTGTGAAATGCAGAACCACATCTGGTGCCTACAGCGTGGCACATACTCAGCTGATGCATATCAGCTGGTAGCCCATGCAGACCCACATCGGAACTGCAGATTAACAAAGACCCAGGCCTTCCCACTGTAAAGACAGACACTGTCTTCTTCCCACTTTTGTTTTAGGCATAGCTACTGCACTGACCTCCGTCTAAATCCAGACAGTCCAATGGACCATTAACAAAAACTCCCATCGGCCCCCTCTGCTCCCTGCTGCCTCAGACCCTGCTGATACGGTGTCACCAAGTTTCTATGCTTCTGTTCTTTCCGCTCTACTTTTAGGGTGTACAAAAACACCCCTCCTCCACCTGCCTTCTAGCAACACCAGCCAAGGAAAAACACATGGGGAGAAAAAGGGACCTGCCTGCTAGAGCCGGCAGCCACAGCCACTTACCCCGCCACCTAGGCACAGAGCCTGCCAAGCAAGGACAATAGAGAAGATCTTGCTGCTGAGAATTTGGAAAAAACCAAAACCAACCAACCAACCAAAACCACACCTAAAACCCGTAACCCAAACTTTTCGAGCTCCTTTGTTTAAATGCGAGTTCTTTCCCTAACAGGAGCACCTAAAACAATGTACTGCTGCTTTATTTAAATTTTATTTTTCTCCATAACAGGAACACCTGAAATAATGTTCGCGCCTTCTAAACTAAAATTGTCCTAAAATTTCTTTTAAACTTTAAAAATCATATTTCATATACTCCTACAGGTCAAACCAACTACATTAATAACCATTATTTAATCCTTAAATAACAACCAATTTCCTTTTATAGACAAGCTGCTACTGCGCGTCCCAGATATATAATTAACATGCTATTTTCTTGCTCAGCCATCTAAATCAGATGGATTTTCAGTTCTTCCCTCTGGTTTCCTTTACGCAGCACAGGAAACTCCCCACGCACAGGATGACGTCTAGGACGAAATTCCTCAAACACCCTTGCTTTTCTCTAGGACCATAAAACAGTCCAGGATGTGCTCGCAAGCAAACCGTACATAGCATTGCCCACCCTGTGCAGACCTCCCTCTGCTGGGGCTCTGCTCCCCTCTTGTGGTTATTTTACAGGCTTAGCTCTGCAGAAGGGAAAAAGAGCTGCCATGAGCGACACGGAGACTGACCAGCCACCTCCTCCTCGGACCTGCAGGATCTGCCGGGGCAGTAGGCTGCCTTTGTCCAGATGTGTTGTCCTCTGACTAAAGACTTCTGAGACAAGCAGACTCTGACAGCCTTGAGACCTTAAAGCAACAGATAAACTCTCTTGCTAAAGCCAAATGGCTACCGAACTTGGGGAAATTTACACGATAGTAAGGAAATATTATGTTTATGTAGCTAAATCAAATTTTTTTAAAAACATGTTAATATTCTCACAGACTCTGTACAAACTCACTCTCAATTTCAACCCACTGAACACTGGTTGGTTCAGTGACCCCTTGTCTCACTAGCCCCACCCTTCTTCGCTACTCCTCTGGCTTATGTTGTGTTTTATTTTGATACTTGCACCCACCCGACCCAGAATTTTCACTACAAATAACATAAGAAACAGTCACTCAAATGATACCTCTCCTTTATAAAAAGGAAAGGAAGAGTTGTGGGGCAGTGGGCTGCCCCAGGAAACTTGGTAAGGTTGAGCAATTTGGAAGCCCCAGAACCTCTGAGAGGACTCAGAGGAGTTTCACCTGCTTCTGACCAGGTCCCTGTCATGTGACCACACTCCCTACATAGGAACATGACCTATTTCATGATCAGATCAGAGTTCTCCATGCTGATGAGGTATCTAGAGGCCCTGAGGGTTTAGACAGTAAGCCTCCCTTCCCGGACATTCATTTCTTCTTACAAAAGGTATTTAATCTCTGGTCCACCCTGAGGAGGTGGTATGCACCAATTTTCCACAATGGACAATCAATAAACAGTTTGGAACCAAGGACTGTCTCTTTCATCAAGAACTGCATGGAGGAAGCCTTCGTCTACAGAGCTTCACCGTCTAAATCTTCTGCAGAAGGCCTGTGCAACACTCAGACAATCACTGCTAAGGACAATTTCCCAGCATACCGCCCCACCCTCCTCCTCAACCCAAAGGCCTTCTCTGTTCCCAACTCCCCACGACCCAGCATCATCTGGATGTCCAGGAGTTTAGGAGCCCCCAGCCCTGGGCTCCTCATTGTAGGTCCGTGGACCCCCAAACCTCTGTGTGAGTTCCAGCGGCGACTGGATGCCTGGGAGTCAGGGAATCCCAGCTTCGGCCTCCCACATCTTAGGCTGTGTTTTCCCACCCCGAGTGGTTTATGGCACTTCCCTCAAGCCCATCACCCAACGCAGGCACAGGGTAAATGCAGTCTAGCGTCTCTGCATTCGCCTGCTGAATTGGTATTCTCACACCCCAGCTACAGGGTGAAATGCGGGGACCACACAAAGACTGAATGAGGCTTTAGTTACCTGTTTTAGTATTCATACCTATTTATCTGGAATAATTGAAATTATTCCATTTCTCCTTTCTTTTCTCTTCCATCATCTCTCCATCTATCTACCATCCATCTCTCATCTACCTATCCACCCACTTACCCACTTACCTACCATCCATCCATCATCCATCCATCCATCCATCCATCATCCACCCACTATCCATTCATCCATCCATCATCCACCCACTTACCAACCATCCACCATCCATCCATCCATCCATCCATCCATCCATCCATCCATCATCCATCCATCCATCCATCCATCCATCCATCCACTATCTATCCATCCATCCATCCATCCATCCATCCATCCATCCGTCCATCCTCCATCTATTTTTACCCACTGTGTTTATACTAGGAAAACCGAACCTGGCATTTAGTGCTTTAGTAAAAATTTATTGTACAAATGGCTAGATATACTGCTGACAAGAATGGTTTGTAAACAAATGTAGCTTACTATACTAAAAAATAGATCTTAATTCGTTTGATTTCAGGCACTAAATGGAGGGTCTAGGACTAAGAAATACTTTGTAAAAAGATCTGGAAGGTGCTCAATGAGTACATTCTACTGAATTTTGTTGAGAGCATTTTTGCTGTGTAGCCCAGCTGTGTAATCTTAGACTTGTGGTCCTTTGCCTTCTTGCAAGTGCTGTGCTTTTTTTGAGTCTATACCACAAGTTTGACTTCCAGATTTTTAAAAACGTATTGATTCTTTGTGAATTCCACATCAGGAACCCCAACTCTACTCATCTTTAACCCTGTTCCTGCATATCCACCCTCTGCCCTTGCAACCTTCCCCAAAAAAGAAAAGAAAAAACAACAACCCCTCAAGAAACAAACAAAAAATATCATCATAGAAGCTGTAGTGTGTCACAGTTCACACTTGTCCACACATCTTTCCTTGTAGATGTTGATTGCCACGAGTCATCGGTCTGGTCTGAGGCCTCTGGCTTCTGCTGCACTATCAATCGTAGGTCCTCCCCAGGACTCTTGGATGTCTTGTTGTTGCCCTGTGTCGCGGGGATCCTGCAGTTTCTGATGTGTAGGTCTAGCCTTTCTCATGCCTCCAGTGGTTCTTGGATGGGGTAGATGTTGGGTGGACCAACTCAGAGCCCTGGATCTGGGCTTAGGATGAGCTGAGTTGGTTAGCCTGCCAGCTCTCCTGCACGGCACCACCAGGGTACGCTGTCCAGCACTGCCCCAGGTAGCTCACCCAGTGCTGCAGCTGGCAAGGGGCAGGGTCAGCTCTCCTATTCTCATGCCCTCGGGTCTGCTGTCTTAGGGTTAAATTGCTGTGAAGAGAGCATGACCAAGGCAACTCTTATAAAGGCAGGGATTTAATTGGGGCTGGCTTGCAGTGTCAGTCCATTATCATCATGGCAGGAAGCATGGCAGCCTGCAGGCAGACAGGGTGCTGGAGAAGGAGTCAGTGATTCTACATCTTGATCCAAAAGCAGCCAGGAGAAGACTCTTAAGCAGGTTGTTCGGAGGTGGCTCTCTTCTGCATGGCCCACGGTGGTAACATGGGCCTGGGGCATCAACACAGACCCTGGCTGTGATAGGATCATGGACCCAGCCATGGCCCTTGGCAACAGCATGGACCCAGATGTCCCACTGGCCTCAGGTGGCATTGCAGGCCACTCAGCATGGCCCTCAGACATCCACATGTCTCCTGTGGCAGCCCAGACCACAGACGTTTGGCCTTTGGTGGTAAYGCCAGCCACAGGTTTCAACACAGACCTCTCATGTAGCAGGAACATGGCCTGAGACATGGTCCTTGGGTAGGACCTTACCATGGCCTCATATCCGCCTGTTCCTTACCACCATCGGGTCTCGAGTTCCGCCTTTGTCTATAGTAGATGAAACTTCTCTGCTTCCCATGCTCTCCCACCTCTCCACTGTGTATACCAGCTTTCCCAACTTTCCCATCATGTATTCGCCCACAACAACGTGGCACCCAGAGCACGCTCTTGGGTGTCTTTCTTCTGGCTCCTCCAGGCTGGGCATTTGGTGAATTTCTAACAGCCTCGCCAGGCCATAGGGACCAGGGTGGGGCACTTGAGCATCTCTCTTTGGGCTGCCCAGGCCAGTGGGATTCAGATGGGCCGACTTCGAGATTTTTAAACATTCATTTGCTAAATACTAGTCAAACGTATTTTCTGCTTCCAGCCTGTAGAATTTAGAGCTTTTATTTCAGTGAAAATTTGTTCTGGTTTTAACGTCCACAGCTCCCCAACTGTCTTCTTCAAGTTTGTATTTTCATTGTAAATCTAATACTGACAGTTCCCCTTTTAAAGGTTTGTAACAAATTTCTTAACATTTCTAATAAGTAGTATCTTTTAAAACCTTTTATTTCTTACAAACTTCTGAAAATTTCATATCTGTCCTGATTCATGAAGTATCAACAATAATGGATGTAATTAGGTTTCTGTTCTACTCCTTTCTGTTTTTGTGACAATATTCTGGCAAAAAGCTGCTTACGGGAAAATGTTTTAGTTCATAATGCCAGGTTAGAGTCTATCATGGTGGGTAAGTCACAATGACAGGAGCTTGGGGCAGCTTCTTACACCATGTCCACAGACCAGAAGTGTATGCATGTAAGACCAGAAAGAAGTGTATGCATGTATGTTCCTGCGTGCTTGCTTGTGTTTGGAAACAGAAGCGTATGCATGCACAGCTTGGGATTTCCTGCCTGTGTGTAACTGCCTAAAGCAGTAGATACAGTTAAGACCATCAGCCACACTGTGCTTACAAGCTAACCCAGAGTAAACGGTTCTTCACCGAGACAGCGTTCCCATGTGATTCTAGCTTATATCAGGTTGACAGTTAAAGCTGGCTCTCACAGTCTTTTAAAAAGTTCCCTTCTTCAAAGAAGTGTGAGTGATGGGCTGGAAAGGAGGTTCCGTGTTTAGAGCAGCAGCTGCTCTTCTAGAGGACCTGGGTTCGGTTCCCAGCTCCCACATGACGGCTCACAGCCATCCACAGCTGCAGTGTCCCGGGACCGGATGCCCTCCTCTGAGCATTGTGAACACCAGGCACTCAACTAGCACACATACATACATACATGCAGGCAGATGTTCAGACACATAAAATAAAATGAATATAGCTAAAAGATTAATTAAAAGGAATTTCAGTACTATTATCCAGACAATAGATTGAATATATAATTAGCGATTTAAGAAATACATTTATCATATTATTTTATGTGTTTGTTTTTCCCTACTCTAGTAGACTGAAAGCATTTTACTTAAGGAGAGATGCTGTGTCATATTTATCTTTATATTGAATTTTATACATCTAGGTTAATGTCTGTGACATTAAACCTTGAGCTTGTTTTCTGGACTGTAAAAGGAGAATTAATTTTGGCTGCACTTATTACTTCTTACATTATCATTTAAAATTTCCATTTTATCTTTATGTGCATGGAACTTTTGCTTGTATCTATGTTTGTACCCTGTGTGTGGTGCCCATGGAGATGAGAGGAGAGTGGTAGATTCCCTGGAACTGGAATTACGGTTGGTTGTGAGCTGCTATGTGGATACTAGGAATCAATCTATTACTGGCTAATCTCCTATATCCAATTTCCAACAACTACATGATGGTTCACAACCATTTATAAGGGGATCTGATGCCCTCTTCTGGCATGTAGGTGTAGATGCAGACAGAGCACACTATATTTAAATAAATAGATAAATTAAAAAAATATGTACCATAAACAAGTGTTATAATTTAAGTACTTTTTGTTAAAATTTTTGATTTTATCTATAGAATATAAATTAAATCGGAATACATTTATGTAGTAAGAAAATAGCTCTGGTGAGAGGCTTAGGAAACTGTCTGTTATAATCTGTGCTTTTCAGACCCTACACCAAAGATGAATAATGATAAGTGAGTATGAAATTTGCTTGTTTCCAGGATCTATTCAGTGAAAACTCTCACTCTTCAAGTTCCTTAAAAGTTGCTTTGAAGTTTCTGAGTAGCTTTGATGTGCCCTCTGAAAATCATTCTTTTGTTGTCAAATGTCTTTAGCTGTTATATTTGGAATAAGCATAAATGTTGTAGCTAGATCTGAATTCAGTTTTCATCTGTGTTTGTGACACACTGAGTTACCCGGCGAGTTCATCGTATCTTTAAAACAGGGATAAGAATGTATGTCTCTTTGGGTTGATGTTTAGATTTGAGTCAAATCCATAATCCAATGCTTGATAATAAGTAGTAACATTATTTTTATTTCTTATTGTAATAAAACAAATTCTATTAAAAGTTATTGCTGTAGTTGATGCTTCTGAAGGCTTCTGTCCTGAAAATGCCAGGATGATCCGAGACCACCGTTGCCAGCAGCACTGTGGCCAAAGCATTTGTCAGAGCTTGATCACCATCCGTTTAAGGAGTTCAAAGTTCCTCTGATGAAACTGTAATTCTCTCTTTTCTTAAAACGGGTCATTATGAAAGGAGAATTTAGAATAGTTAGTGGRGATATGTAGACTCATAGCTGTACCATCACTTTAGTAGATACATGCCAATATAACTGAAATATAAGATGAACACAGACTAGATTGACATCTGCTGAAACCACCCTTACTTCTTAAAAGCAGAATGGGTATGTAGAAATTATTAGAACTTCTCAGAGACAGGCTGTCTGTTAGTTATTGTTATTTTAAAGAATGTGCTAACATGCCAACACTTATTATATATAACACCAAGTAAAAACTCTGTGATAGATTAATGCAAGCTGTAACCATAGAAACTGATGTTTCCTCTGCAAACTTCACACTTGTGCACTTAACAATACATTTGAGCAAATGTTATGTGAAGATTAAAAGCTCTGCGTTAGCCTTATTCTGCCAAGAGCTGTACTACTCCCAGTTACAGATAATCAGAATAGAACTGTTTGGAAAAGAAAGTTTTCATTTACATCAGAAACCAAGAATTGATAAAAGATTTAAATTACCTACTTCAGGTAGAATATTTACTTATTCAACTTGGCAATTTTCATTATATTAACATATAAACCTTAATTATTATATTTAAATTAATCATGAAATAATTTTAAACTAAGCCTATTCTAGATGCTCATTGTTCTTTCCTTTTTAATTGTTTTAGTTTTTTGAGAATTTTATATATGAGCACTGTATTTACCATAATTCTCTGCCCATCGCCCATCTATTTTTCCCAATTCCTTCTCAAATTCATGACCTTTCTCTTTAATTATTATTGTTTCATTTATATACACATATGTGTATATAAATGCAACTTGTATAGACATGTATATTTATATATATATATATATATATACATACACATATATATGTAACTTGCTGAGCCCATTAGTGTTTCTTTTATTATATGTTTAGGACTGGTGATGTGGGATTGCATAACTGATTGGAGCTCATCCCTGGAAAATGCTAAATCTCTTTCCCTCCACAGCCATTGGTTGTAGCTCTTCATCTGGGAAGACCTTGTGAGATTCCCCATCCACCTTAGCTGGTGTACTGGTGGTGTCACTGTTCAGGTCTAGTTTAGGTAGCCCTATTGTTGAGATTTCATGGGTACTGCTTACAGGTCTAGTTTAGGTAGCCCTATTGTTGAGATTTCATGGCTTACGCAGCCTTTCTCTGTTCTCTCGCGATGGTCCTTGAGCCTTAGGTGTGGGGGTTGTGATGTAGATGCGATCCATGCTCTGTTCTCTGTTACTTCCAATGGTTTTGTCTTTCTGTAATGGACTCTTATCTGCTGCAAAAAGATTTTTGATGAGAAATGAGCACTACATTTATATGTGGGTATTAGGATAAATTCTTAGAATAAAGTTAAAATTTATTCTGGTTTAGGAAAGTGGTAACAGCAGATTCTCCCCTAAGGTGCATGACCTCACCGCCATGGGTAAGTTTTTAGGTTTATAGTAGTAGGTGTGAATTTCCTCCTACTGAGTGAGTCTTAAGTCCAGTGAGGTGGCTGTCGTTTACTCTCAAGATGTAAGTGCCACGATTGCACCCTTGGGGGAATCATGCCACGCTGGTCGTTGTTGTGTTTCTCGGGTGTTACATCTGTACTGGACTATTGCTTTTCTCTTTTGGCAGTTTGCATAGCACCTTCAGATACTATGAGAACTGGTTGTCAGGGAGGAGGCTTCCAGGTCATGTGCAGATGGATGGCTCCAAGTCGTGTGTCTCGAGTATTTGGCATCTTCAGCCATAGGGTTGTTC
>BDUI01001023.1:108573-129376 GCA_002335545.1 Apodemus speciosus
TTTGGTTTTTCGAGACTTGGTTTCTCTGTGTAGCCCTGGCTGTCCTGGAACTCACTCTGTAGACCAGGCTGGCCTCGAACTTAGAAATCCGCCTGTCTCTGCCTCCCAAGTGCTGGGATTAAAGGTGTGTGCCACCACCACCCGGCCTAGTTTTTTTTTTTTTTTTAAACATAATTTATAAAAAGTTAGTTTACTCAACCTGGTCACTGAGATCTCTCAGACACTGAGCCACCAACCAGACAGCATACACTAGCTGGTCTGAGGCCCCCAACACATACACAGCAGAGGGCTGCCTGGTCTGGCCTCTGTGAGAGAAGATGTGCCTAACCCTTGAGAGACTTGAGGCCCCATGGAGTGGGGTGTGGTGGTTGGGATGGGGACCTCCTCTTGGAGACAGGGGAGGAAGAATGGCATGAGGAACTGTCTGAGGGTAGAACGGGAGGGGTATATCAATGGCTGTAAAAAAAGATTAAAGATAATAAAAATAAATAAATTCCAGCTACTGAAGAAAAAAAAAACTAGTTTACTATCTTTTTGTTTTTTTTGTACTTGCCTCTCTGTTTTTAAATTGGATATTTTGTTTACATCTCAAATGTTATCCCCTTTCCCGGTTTCTCCTATGCAAACCTCCTATCCCATTCCCCCTTACCCTGCTTCTATGAGGGTGCTCCTCACCCATGTCCCACTCTTGCCTTACTGCCCTAGTGTTCCTCTACACTAGGACCTCGAGCCTTTACAGGACTAAGGGCCTCTCCTCACATTGATGCCAGATAAGACCCCTTCAGTTCCTTCAGTCCTTCCCCTAACTCCTCCACTGGGGTCCCTGTGCTCAGTCTGATGGTTGGCTGCGAGGACCGCATCTGTATTGATCAGGATCTGGTAGAGCATCTCAGGAGACATCCATATTAGGCTCCTGTCAGCAAGCACTTCTTGGCATCCATAATAGTGTCTGGGTTTGGTGGCTGCATATGGGATGGATCCCCAGGGGGGGCAGTCTCTGGACGGCCTTTCCTTCAATCTGTGCTCCACACTTTGTCCCTGTATTTCCTTTAGACAGGAGCAATTCTGGGTTAAAATTTTAGAGATGGTGGATGGCCCCATCCCTCAACTGGGAGGCCATGCCTAACCTCTGAATGTGGTCTCTGCAGGTTCTCCCTCCCCTTTGTGGGGTACTTCATATGGGTTCCTGGGAGGCTCTTGCTTTCATGGGGTGCTGGGACTTTCTGGTTGCTACCCTCAGTTCTCCACCTCCCATTGCTACACACCTCTGTTCAATTTCTTGACTCTCTATGTATCTCCTCCATCTCCTCCCATACCCGATTCTTCTCTTTCCCCTCCCCCTTCTCTCTTCCTCCCAAGTCCCTCCTATCCTCTACTTCCCTTGATTATTTTGTTTCCTTACTAAGTAGGACTGAAGCATCCACTCTTTGGTCTTCCTTCCTCTTGAGCTTCATGTGATCCATGAGTTATATCGTGGGTATTCCACACTCTTTTCCTAATATCCACTTATCAGTGAGTAGCTACCAGGAGGAAACTGGATTTCATTTCACACTGGGTATTTAAGACTTTAGTGCCCTGCTTCCATAGTGACAGACTTCCTCTAACAGGGTCATACCTCCTCCAGTAAGACCACACCTCCAAATAGTGCCATTCCCTATGGACCAAGCGTTCAAACAGATGAGTCTGTGGACCTACTCGGACCATCAGATTCTGGATCAGAGGAATTAACACCATACTATAAAATGACCAAATTGCCAAAAGTAATATGCATATTCAGTATAATCCCACTGAAATTCCAGTAACCTTCACAATATTAGGAAAAAAACCCTAAGTGTTAATATGGAAACACAAAAGATGGCTAAACCAATCTCAGTAGGCAGAACACTGCCCGGAGGTGACATAAAATCTGACTTCAGATTATGCTACGGACTCATAGTGATAAACGCTGTGGTACAACAGGACGCTCCCACAGAACAGACATGTAGACCAGTGAGACATATTCAAAGACCTGGAAATAAACCCAGGCAGCTGTAAAGAAAAATTGTTTGCCAGAAAATGGTTGGCTGTGGATATTATTTTAAATGAGGTATAAAAGTCTCCTGGGTTCTAATTTTGATACTGTGTATAGTTATGTGGGCGTGTGTGTGAATATAGATCAGAAACTAGAAAGTAGGTTGGTTACAGGGGAGGAGAATCAGGGAGAAGGCTTGATGAATACAAACAAAAATATGAATAAAACTTTCATTATGAAACACATTACTATATATGCTAAATAAAACAAATACAAAATAATAACAAAAGGATAATTAAAGAAAAAGATATTTTTTTTTCTGATACCAGTTGTTTAAAGCTTTTCCACAAAAGACATTTTAAAGTCTATATACCTTGCAGGTATACTTTACAAGTGTAGYACTCCTTTTGTAGATAAATAAGAATTCGCAGGAGTTTTGTCACTTCTTGAATTTTATTTGCTAGGAATATTTTCCACCTTAAATTGTGTATAATATGTTAGTAGAACCTTAGTTTTATAATGCCCAGCTCTATATAATAAATTCATTCCTGTTTTGGCTTGACTCCTGTATAAGTAGTAAATTATTTGAATGTAGGATCCTCTAAACTACAGTTTTTAGCTTTTCTCAAGTCCCCATTTCCTTCGTTGGTCCTTTTTACTTGTTTGTTTTTGAGAAGGGGTCTCACTGTGTTGGCCCCAGGCTGGCCTTGAGCTCACAGCAGTCGGCCTGCCCCTGCCTTCTGAGCGCCAGGATCAAAGCTGGGCCCCCTTATACCTGGCTCTTCTAAGTATTTTATTATAAAAATTTTTATTTAGAAATTATAATTTGATATAGTATTTATGTTAAGAAATTGTCATTGATCTTTTAATATAATCCGTCTTTTAGAACTTCATACAATGTGTTTTGAACATGTAATCCACTCCTCCTACCTTCTCCCAGATTCACCTCTTCTAAATGTCCCCTGTTGTCCATGCCTCATTTTTTAAAAAAGCTTTATTTATATACTTATTATGTATACAATGCTCTGCCTGCATATATGCCTGCAGGCCAGAAGAGGGCACCAGATCTCATTATAGATGGTCAGGAGCCACTGGGTGGCTGCTGGGAACTGAACTCAGGGATCTGAGCATACTGCTTTCCCTCTGACCTGTTTCTTCAGCCCTCATGTCTCATTTTTAAAAACTGTGCATTGACTTCAAGTCGAACTGCCCACACACTCCTATCCCTGACTTTTTATGATTTGTAATACAAATAAAATTTGTTATGTTTTAAAAAGTATTGTGTTGATAATTGGCTGATTTTCTTGGGAGAGGGAGTAGAATATTTTTTAGTTTTTTATTTTTTTAAATTGGAAAGTTGAAGCCAGTAATTTTTCAATGAATAAAGTTGTGACTGAATGTTGCTTGCTGTGTGACTTGGTTATGTAAAATTAGAGTTGGTTCTCATGATAATAATTTAGAAAATAAAATAATTTAAACTCTTCATTAAAACATATTGGAAGATTTTTTGTGCAGCATATATTATTAAACTGAAATAGAAAACATTGTAGAGATGATTGGTATAGGCTTCCAAAATGATGGTTTGTACTTAAAAAAGAACTTCTTCACTGCAGGATGGTGTTTATTGGGTACTCAGACTGGGAAAGTTCGGATTATTAAAAGAAGAAATAAACTATCAAGCATATTTATATTCTTGTAAATAATCACATTCCAGAGACAGTTGGTGAGGAAAGACAGTTTGGCTTCTTCTCAAAGAACAGCAATCATAATTTTACTCTTAAATTTTAGTGCCTTTTATATTGTGACTAGTTTTTAAAATAGTGATGAATTGCACAGACTTTTTTTTTAGTTTAATGTATTTTAGTAGCAAACTTACAGGAACAGCACAGAAGACAGACAACATTAAAAACATGTGCTTGCATGAAGGACAACTCAGAAAACTATAGTGAGTGGATGGAGTGTACTGTGTGATAAAAATGCTACAAACACCATTTAGTTGCCATCAATAAGAAATTTACTTATTTTATAAAAATCCAAATGCCGGCATTGTCCAGAAAAATTTAACAGGTTTATTTATAATTGTTATAAAGTTCAAATGTACTCACTGAAACATTTTGTTTGAATTATTGCTTTACATCTTGCATTTATATTAAAAATTTACACACAAATGAACGTGGAGAAACTGCCAATACCTGATTCTGTCCCCTATGTTTCCACTCACAATCATATACTTAGGTACCTTTGACCCCATGGAAAAAATACCAAACATTCAGAACTACTGATAACAGGAAGAAGAGGAAAAAAATTTTTTTGAGAATGAAATGTTGCCCCTCATAGTGGACTCTTAAGCACGCACTCCGCGTATGCGGCGTGCTAGCTGGATATCTTTTGGCATAATTATTACACGTCTGGCATGGCTAGCACACAGGTTGGTATCTTCACAAGGGCCAACCAGATAGGCCTCATCGCCTTCTGCACAGCACCAGTAGGTGCACTCAGAAGCGCAGATCTGTCTTGAAGTCCTGCGCAGTTTCTCGACCAGACGCTGAAAGGGAGCTGGCGAATCAGAAGTTCAGTGGACTTCTGATAGCGCCTGATTTCCGAGTGCCACGGTGCCAGGCCTGTAGCGAGGAGGTTTCTTCACCCCTCCAGCAGGGGGCGCACCCCTACAAGCGGCTTTTGTAGCCAGTTGTTTCCTGGGTGCGGGCGGTCGGCTTTGTACAAGCCGTATTTTGGGCACCTCCTTACTTGCGCCCCGTCTCCTTAGGCTGGAGCTCAGCAAGCCAGAGGCGGTGCTGGCGTTAGGGAGTGGCGGTGGCAGCGAAGGCTGCGAACACCTTACACAGACATTTTATTTTTATTTTTTATTTTTTTTTTTCAGTCCCTGGAATATCTCTGAAATAGACCACAAAATAAATCTTTTTTTAATTTAATTTTTTATTTTATTTATTTTATTTATTTATATTTCAAGTGTTATCTCCTTCCTCCCTTCCCCCCCAGAAACCCCTTACCCAATCCCCCCATCCTCCTGCTTCTATGAGGGTGCTCCTCCACCCACCTACCTACTCCCACCTCACTGCCCAGCCATTCCCCTACACTGGGCATCAAGCCTTCACGGGGCCAAGGCCCTCTCCTCCCACTGATGCCTGATATGCAGCTGGAGCCATTGATCCCTCCATGTGTACTCATTGGTTGGTGGTTTAGTCCCTGGGAGCTCTGGGGTCTCTGGTTGGTTGATATTGTTGTTCTTCTAATAGGCTGCAAACCCCTTCAGCTCCTTGGGTCCTTTCTCTAACCCCTCCATTGGGAACCCTGTGATCAGTCCAATGCTTGGCTGTGAGCCTGTGTATGTCAGGCTCTGGCAGAACCTCTCAGGAGACAGATTTCTCATATTTTAGTACCATTCTTTAATCCAAGGTCTCAGGAGGCAGAAGCAGGTAGATCTGTTTGAAGCCAGCTTGGACTAGAGAGAGTTTCAGAATAGCTTGGCCTACACAGAAAAACCCTGCCTCATAAAACAACAAAAATATATTTGTACCAAATAGAAAACAAAAACAAAACAAAAACAACCTGGTTAGTTCTTTTCTTTTTTTTTTTTTAAAGATTTCATTTTTTAAATTAGATATTTGCTTTATTTACATTTCAAATGATATCCCCTTTCCTCATTATCCCTTCGAAAACCCTGTTTACCAAYCCCCCTTTCCTGGCTGGCATTCCCCTACACTGGGGTGTCGAGCCGTCATAGGACTAATAGCCCCTCCTCTCACTGATGTCTGAAATGGCCGTCCTCTGCTGCATATGCAGCTGGAGCCATGCGACCCTCCATGTGTACTTTTTGATTGGTGGTTTAGTCCCTGGGAGCTCTGGGTATTGGGTGTTACATATTATTGTTCCTCCTGCAGGTTTGCAAACCTCTTCAGCTCCTTGGGTCCTCTCTCTAGCTGCTGCGTTAGGGACCCTATGCTCAGTCTATTGGTTGGCTGTGAGCCATGGGTATTTTGATCTCCCTTCCAATAAGGATCAAAGTATCCACACTTTGGTCTTCCTTCTTCTTGAGCTTCATGTGGTCTGTGAGTTGTATCGTGGGTATTCCAAGCTAATATCCACTTATCAGTGAGTGCATACCATGTGTGTTCTTTTGTGATTGGGTTACCTCGCTCAGGATGATATTTTCTAGCTCCATCCATTTGCCTAAGAATTTCATGAATTCATTGTTTTTAATAGTTGAGTAGTACTCCATTTGTCTGTTGAGGGACATCTGGGTTCTTTCCTGGCTATTATAGATAAGGCTGCTATGAACATAGTAGAACATGTGTCCTTATTACATGTTGGGGCATCTTCTGGGTATATGCCCAGGAGTGGTATAGTTGGGTCCTCAGGTAGCAGTACTATGTCCAATTTTTTGAGGAACCACCAAACTGATTTCCAGAGTGGTTTTACCAGCTTGCAGTCCCACCAGCAATGGAGGATTGTTCCTCTTTCTCCAAATCCTCTCCAGCATCTGCTGTCCCCCAAGTTTTTGATCTTAGCCATTCTGACTGGTGTGAGGTGGAATCTCAGGATTGTTTTGATTTACATTTCCCTGATGATTAAGAATGTTGAACATTTCTTTAGGTGTTTCTCAGCCATCCGGTATTCCTCAGTTACAATTCTTTGTTTAGCTCTGTACCCCATTTTTAATAGGGTTATTTGGTTCTCTGGAGTCTAACTTCTTTAGTCCTTTATATATATTGGATATTAGTCCTCAATAGGATGTAAAGATCTTTTCCCAATCTGTTGGTTGCCATTTTGTCCTATTGACAGTATCCTTTGCCTTACAGAAGAAGCTTTGCAATTTTATGAGGTCCCATTTGTCAATTCTTGATCTTAGAGCACAAGCTATTGGTGTTCTGTTCAGGAAATCTTCCCCTGTGCCCCTGTGTTCCAGGTTCTTCCCCACTTTCTCTTCGATTAGATTCAGTGTATCTGGTTTTATTTGGAGGTTCTTGATCCACTTGGATTTGAGCTTGGTACAGGGAGATAAGAATGGATCAATTTGCATCCTTCTTTGGAAGGATGCACATGTTGACTGCCAGTTGGCCCAGCACCATTTGTTGAAAATGCTGTCTGTTTTTCACTGGATAGTTTTAGCTCCTTTGTCAAAGATCAAGAAAACATAGGTGTGTGGGTTCATTTCTGGATCTTCGGTTCTATTCCATTGATCTACCCGCCTGTCTCTGTACCAATACCATATGGTTTTTTTTATCACTATTGCTCTGTAGTAGAGCTTGAGGTCAGGGATGGTGATTCTGCCAGAAGTTCTTTTACTGTTGAGAATAATTTTAGTTATCCTGTGTTTTTTGTTATTCCAGATAAATTTGGAAATTGCTCTTTGAAGAATTGAGTTGGAATTTTGATGGGGATTGCATTGAATTTGTAGATAGCTTTAGGCGAGATGGCCATTTTACTATATTAATCCTGCTGATCTATGAGCATGGAAGATCTTTCCATCTTCTGAGATCTTCAGTTTCTTTCTTCAGAGCCTTGAAGGTTTTTTGTTTTTTGGTTTTTTTTTTGGTTTTTCGAGACAGGGTTTCTCTGTGTAGCCCTGGCTGTCCTGGAACTCACTCTGTAGGCCAGGCTGGCCTCAAACTCAGAAATCCGCCTGCCTCTGCCTCCCAAGTGCTGGGATTAAAGGTGTGCGCCACCAACGCCTGGCAGCCTTGAAGTTCTTGTCATACAGATCTTTCACTTGCTTGGTTAGAGTCACAACTAGATACTTTATATTATTTGTGACTATTGTGAAGGGTGTCGTTTCCCTAATTTCTTTCTCAGTCTCTTTATCCTTTGAGTATAGGAAGGCTATTGATTTGTTTGAGTTAATTTTATATCCAGCCACCTTGCTGAAGTTGTTTATCAGGTTTAGAAGTTCTCTGGTGGAGTTTTTTGGGTCACTTAAGGATACTATCCTATCATCTGCAAATAGTAGTACTTCGACTTCTTCCTTTCCAATGTGTATCCCTTTGACCTCCTTCTGTTGTCTAATTGGGTTGTTTTATCTTCACTGCCCAATGAGAGGATAGTTTCTTCCCTTAAAATTTGTAACATGTCTTTCACATCTATTGTCTAACGAACAAAGCCAGCTCATTTATATAGGATATACCTTTTATATTTTCATTCAGTGTCACTATAGAGTTTTGTTTAATGAACAGTATAGCAACTTCAATACTACTATGAACTCATGTARAAGGAAATTTTATGTACTTCTTGGTCATAACCGTGCTTTATTTTTTTTAAAGACTTTAATGGTGGAAATAAAGGTTGTGATTATCTTGAAGAGGGGACCAGCAACAAGAACACTTCACATTCTTATTCAGAAGTGGACCATACTCCAGTTTCCAGGAAGAGAAAGAAAAGGGGTAGAAGTAATTGTCATGATTCTCATAATTCTAAGTCTTCTTTGGATAAGCCAACAGAATATATAGTAAGTAGACGTATTTAAATGTCATAGGAAATGATTTTGTGTTGTGATTAAAATGAGTTAACTAAATGTTCTTTGAACTCTCTGATTTACTGGATTTCTTTGATTTTTCTAGTTCTGTGCAAACTTTTATTTTTATAATTTTAGATTGTATTACATTTATTTTATTCGCTGTGTCCGTCTCCGTCTCTGTCTCTCTCTGTCTTTGTCTTGTCTCTGTCTTTATCTCTCTGTCTCTATGTCTCTGTGTGTGTGTGTGTGTGTGTGTGTGTGTGTGTGTGNCACACACACACACACACACACACAACCCTTGGGACTTGGTTTCTTTCTTTTACTCTGTAAATACCAGATCAGGTTGTTAAGCTTGGTGCCATTCACCTATACCTGCTTAGCCATCTTGTCAGCCTGTCAAATTTTATTAAAAATACTAAAACTTATTTTCAGAATGCAGAATTATTGGAGCAAATCCAAAGTATTGTATATTATTTAAAAAGTACCACTGTTTTTACCAAACACTGTTTTTTTCTTATTTTAACTGAGCCCAATTCACTTGCTCTGTGAAATTACTTTCAGACTTTTTTTTCCATTAGCACATATTTACCATTTATAATATGTTTAAAGTTGAACCTATTAAAAGTACTAATTTTTGGTATAATATGTCTCTTTCTTCCTTTCTTTGTCTCTCCCTCCCTTCCTCCCTCCTTCATTTCTTTCCATCCTTCCTCTGTTTCTCTTTTTTGATTTTGGTTTTTTGAGACAGGGTTTCTTTGTGTAGCCCTGGCTGTCCTGGAACTTGCTCTGTAGACCAGTCTGACCTTGAATTCACAGAGCTCAGTCTGCCTTTGCCTCTGCCTCCCAAGAGCGAGGATTAAAGGCATGTGCCCTGCTATACCACCTATTTCTAAAGATCTGCTTTTAGAACAGTATTATATATATAATTATAAAAGATTATAAAAGAAAAAATATAAATCATTTATTTATTTTTATTTTCTGTGTACGACTGTCTAATATGCATCCTTTTCTGTTGGAAGGATCCACTGAATCTCCCTGAGCTGTCACATATTTGTAGAGCTGTGTTTTCTAAACTCATGCAGTTAACACTTTAGATTTTTTTCTACAGTATCCACCTAGTAATATTCTAGCTCATGAGTTTTTTTTTTTTTTTTTGTCAAATGAAGAAAATTGAAGCTTCTTCAGTAGATGTTTCCAAAAAAAAAAATGTGTTACAGTCTTTTAGGAAAAAGAACCTACGGTCTTTCAGGAAAGTTCTCTGATTCCTTTGAATCACAAGTCATTCAGGACCCTGTAGTGCCTCTGGGTTATTTAGAGTTGTAATGAAGTAATAATGATGTTGAAAGCAATGCTTTTCATCATTTTTTATGTTCATTCTTAGTTTTTTCCTTTTACCAAAAGCATTTTTTTGTTATTTTTGGAAATAAAAATATTAAATAACCTCATTCTAAGTTTACTTAGCTGTAGTATATGGTTTCTTTTTTTCTTCTTTTTTCCCTCCCTCCTGCCTCCCTCCCTCCCTTCCTTCCTTCCTTCTTTCCTTCCTTTTTCTTTCCTATGTCATCCTGGCTGGCCTTGAACTCAAGACATACTTTTGCCTCTCCCTCCTAAGTGCTGTGATAAAGGCATGCACCACCACTCCCTGTGGACATTTTTTTACTTGACCTTTAAAAGTTATTTAGATTTAATAGGACAAATTCGGTTATCATCATACTTGGGTGGCACTGCCAAACATAATTAGTATAGCTTGTAGCTTCCGTCTATGTACTTAAAAAAACAAGTGTTTTTGTGTTATTTCTTAAGAGTTTAAGTTTTTGTGTTATTTCTTAAGAGTTTAAGCCATAGGAAAACCAAATGGAAAAATTTCATTTCTTTACTTTAAAAAAATATTGTTCAGAAAGAAGAGGAAAATGACTCTTCAGTCTCCAGTAAGCTTGAACAGTCGGGTGAAGACTCTCAGGACCCACCACCACCCAAAGGACTCACACCTGACTCTTTAGAGAGCGAGGCCACCAACCCGTGCACACTCACAGTTCAGGAGCCAGATGTTAGTGCTGCCTCTGGAAGGGCCTCCTCACCCGACAGAAGCCTGGAGAGCTGTGTTTCTAGTGAAGTGGCGGGGAATTCTTCCGTGCCTGCAAAGGACGAGGCCTTGACTATGAAAGAAGCATGTCCTCCAGGCGGACACAGTGAAGAGAGCCAATTGTTGATCTCTGCCGAGCCAAGTAAGTAAAAGAAACTGTCCAGACTCTTGTTCTCAAGGCTCTACTCAGAGCTYCTGTTTCTCTCCAGTCTTGCTAAGGCAGTATGCTGCTTGGGCCTCTGGGAAATGTAATATTAACTTTAGGGCAAACATCCTAAATAGTTCACTTATAAACCTCATAATACTGATTTGGGCAGACAGATGGAATCTGGAAACTGCAAGTTCTTTTCTGTGTATGAGTGTTTTGCTTGCGTGCATATATGTTTATACCACATATATGACCTCAGATACCAGATGAAGGCATCAGATTCCCTGGAACTCAGAGTTCCAGATGGCTCTGAGTCATTGCTGGGAACTGAACTCAGATCCTTTGCAAGAATAATAGCAAGTGGTCGTAATCAATGAACTATCTCTCTATTACTAAGAGTAAGTTTAGAAAGTATTTACCATCAAGTAACCCGGTAATTACAAAAATGCTTCTCAGAAGACAGTTATTATTGTGATGTTGTTGAAGTGGAATTTTAATGCAGTTTGATTATTGTCATTAATTTTGATTTAGTTAATTCTAATCATAGTCATCTGCTGCAAAAATCCAGAAGTCTACAGGGTAAACTATGATTGTATCTTTATCTTCTAGCCATTTATTCCCTCTTCCTCAATGTGACTTAGGGTACAATTCAGAGTGATGTCACAGTACTTAGTTAGAACTAGAATTTGTAAACCCCTCTGATAGCTCTAACACTATAACAATGACTTAAACTGCTATAATTACTTAAAAAAATGACTAGGCTGGAATATGGCTCCGTGGCATAGCGCTTGGTTAGCATTTCTAAGACTCTGGAGTCAATCTCCTGCACAAAAGAAAGAGAAAGGAAGAGGAGAAAGAGTACTAGATTGATTTTGGTTCAGCTGAACCAGTGACCTCAGGAGGTTTAGCTCCACTCCCTCCCAGCAGTGACACCTGCAGGCCCAGCACACCTCTGAGGACACGCCATCCCCAGGGCGTACTGCTTCCTCACAGCCTTYGTCCTCRTTACATACCGTTATTCTTTAGAAGTAAGACATAGGAAGCTAGTGTATAATAATGCTCATACAGAATCTGTCCGTTACTGCTACTAATCAGGTCATGAAGAATAGGCTAGATTTAAGTTACACACACCACACACACACACACACACACACACACACACACACACACACACACAAATTTAATGTGATTATTAAAGAAAATTAGAAAGTTCTCCTATTTTTAAGTCATTATTGTGACACATTTAAAATGCATTTTCCTTTTTAGTTGTAGTTTCCAGTGATGAAGAAGGACCGGTTGAACACAAGAATTCAGTAATTCTAAAATTACAGCATCATCAAGATTACGAAATTATGAGTGAAAACCAGAGTACTTGTGATCCACAGTTGTCAGAACTCACACTAGGTGCATGTGAATCTGTACAGGTAATTATCTTTGCCTTTTCATAGGGAACGGGGAAATATTTTAAAAACGTTTGTTTTGTCTCATTATCAAAGCGTAAAACAACTATTATCACATTTCTTTACGTATCTGTGTGTATTGCGTTGGGATGTGAAGGCCGTGGCACCGTCGCGGAGGCAGAGGACAAGCTGCCATGGTCTCATTTCCCATTATGTAGGTTCCAGAGATTGAGCTCTTGTTGTTAGTCTTGGTGGAAGGTACCCTCACCTGCTGAGCTCTGTTTCCAGCCCCCAGGAAAAATTCTCATTGGTTAATAACTATTGATTTAGTAAGCAGAATATTGTGATAAAAGATTATGCACTTCCTGAGTATGAGTTTCACAACAACTATTTTTCTTTTAAGAACGGTATAAAATTCTTTAGCCATCATTTAAGGAAGAATTTTATCTTTGAACATAATTTTCAGCTTTTCTATAATTCTTAAAAATGTTGTATTTATAATTTATATTTTTAGGTATCATCTGAATTATCTCCATACAATTCTGACATAGAAAACATTTCCTGTATTAAACCTAATAGTGAAATGGATCTAAAATTGGATTTCATATTTACTTGTGTGTATATTGGTAAAATAAAAGGAACTTCAAAAGGTTGTGTCACGGTAAGTAAATCCTATAACATTTTATATAAAAATCTCAGTAATATCTTACCACATGGTTGCCAGAGATGAGCTGAAAAGGGACAACATAGACATGGCAAAGTAGGCAAGGAAGGCCCACAGGGCCCAGCCCTACAGGAGAACCACAGGCAACCAGCGATGCTGAGAGCGGGAGAAATAGTCTTTCCAAGGAGGAGCCTATCATTTAGTTACCTAATAAATACCAAATGGTCAGCCCAGAAAATATACATACAGGTAACATTATACAGACTGAGCCGGTTATATCTAGAAGTACATGTGTGTCCACGTATACAGATACTCATGTAAAGAACAGTGAACGAAGAGGCTATGAGTCTGAAAGAGAGCAGGGGCAGTAGGCGGGAGGCCTTGGAGGGAGGGAAGAAAGGAGAGAAGTGATGCAATTATATTATGCTCTCCATATAAAAGAAAAAACTTTAAAAAATATTAGTTACCATTTTTTCACCTTAAGAACCGTGTATAGTTTTATTTAAAAACTAGAACCAACCAAACGACCAAACAAAAAAAAATATCTACAAACAAGTTAAAGGAAGAATGTAAAGATCACAAACAATTTTGCATGCCAGCACAGCTGCTGCTAATTCCTTATGCACACAACCTTACACACACACACACACACACACACACACACACACACAGAGGGTTCATATGTACATAAAATAGTATTATGCACCATTTTGCAGTTGACTCCAGTTATGTTAATTTGCTTCCTTCTCCGTTTCGAGGTGGGTGTCTTTTATGATTTCCATTTGTCCTTTGCTCCTGTTTTCCTCGTGCTTTGCTGTAAATATCACCGAGTTTAAGTTGTCTGTAGTAGTGCCCACTCATGGTTTCACTTGGGAGCAGAGGAGAGAGCATCCTTGAGTCCAAGAGCTTGAAACCCTGTCTCAAAACAGACAAATTTATCCCTGATTTCAGGGAAAAAGTTTAAAAAAAAAATCAAAGTTTAATAAATCATTGATGAACATGAAGAAAGGCTGAGAGAAACTCTATAATATTTAGAATTATGATGGAAGAACACATAGATAGTTTTGAAAATTATAATTATATAAGAAGGGAAAAGGGTAAAAGTCTTAAAGTTTCTGAGTCTTCAAAAAATGTTTTGTATGTATTCTTTTTCAGACTGTTCACGATTCTTTGTAACGAATAAAAGAGCTGTTTTTGGGGGTGGGTAAATACATTAGATAATTAAACTTAGTCCTTCGAACACCAGAGTTCCTATTATATTAGATATTATTGTGATTAAGGTAAATTTCTCACTATTATAATAAAGTTTAGCTGGATTGGGAAACTAATGATAGGAAGTTATGTAAATTAAAGCAGCTTTCTCCAGTTGGTCGTTTGTTTTGTTACTGAGTGCAACAGTAAATACAGTTCCTTTTTTAAAATCACATTAACCCTTGTTAGTTAGTTTAAGAAAAGACTTCCAAGGCACAAACGACGTTCAGAGGGCTGTCCTGACGGCTGAGGGATCTGGTCTGTCAGCGTTACAGCCCGCTTTATTCTTCAGCAGTTAGATGTAAAGTTCCAGAGAGCTGGACTTACTTCAGTATCACTTTCTTATCCCGGCTTGGCTGGAAGGAGATCGTAGGCTGTCACAGTAAATATTCAGAGATGTGGTCAGCATCAGATTCTTGCCAAGTAAAAGGCTTTAGCAGAACAAGAATATTTGATGGTGTGGAAAGGAAGAGAAAATGCACGTGTAAGCAGGCCGACACTAGAGACATCATTGCACACATTTCTCTGTAGTTTTGAAGTAATGTCTGAATAAATTCTGAAAAAGAAACTAACTTTATATTCATTTTCTAGAGGTAGTACTTTATATTTCTGAGATGTACTTTATGAGATTAAGTACCCAGTAAAACATGTCAGAATTTGGGGAGGGAAGATACATACCATAGTATGTATATTTTCTAAATAGTTATATAAAACCAATGAGGTATATTTGATACATTAAATTAGATTAGCTTAATTAGATACGACTTTTGCAGTAGCAGCCCTTGGATTGGGCCTTCTTCGGTGCCTCTGAAAGACTCAGTGACTGACGGTCACCTCCGTCACTGCAGTGTCCCTGCAGTAGGACAGACAGCAGCACCTGCCTAGTGTACCCATTGCCTCACACAGGTAGGCGTCACTGGCCAGCTTACCCCGTGGGACATGAGTTTTGTATTTTTAAAATTATAGTATGAAGTCATTTTTTTTTTTTTTTTTTTGATTTTGGTTTTTCGAGACAAGGTTTCTCTGTRTAGCCYTGGCTGTCCTGGAACTCACTATGTAGACCAGGCTGGCCTCGAACTCAGAAATCCGCCTGCCTCTGCCTCCCAGAGTGCTGGGATTACAGGCGTGCGCCACCACCGCCCGGCTGTATGAAGTCATTTTTAAATTAAGAAATTCACTGAATTACAGTTAAACCTGTGTTGACATTGCTCGGTTACTTGCCTAGAACTCATTTGCTGTCTATTTCAATTTTATCTTGTGTTTACAAGTTCTGTCTCTGATGTAGTCCTCAGCTTCCTAAATGTCCTGGTCAGAGACCCAGTCGACTGTAAGCAGATTTGTTTGCTAGTAAAGGAAAAGCAGTTAAGAAACACGCGGATTTTGTCTTGAGATAGACACACAGAAGATGAGCAGAGGAAAGAGTTTAATGATGTAGAGGGATCAGAAAGAGCAAGGACCCCAGTGAGAACGAGCTTCTGAGAAGTGACTGGTCAAGACAAGAGGCGGGGCTGCAGCAGAGCCCACTGCTGAGCCCTTTATAGCCATCCGCGATTAAGCAGCAGTGCTGTTGTTGTTATTCTGTTTGTTGTTGTTGTTATTCTGTGTGTGTGGTAAAGACAGTCTGCAGAGTTCAGTTCTGCTGGTCTCCAACGGCAGAAGGTTCGCAGCGGGTGATGACAATGTCCATGTTTTAGTATAAGGCACTAGTTCATTAGTGCTTTCGTTTGATCAGTGGTCACTTGTGAGTCTTGGTAAGACTAAGAGAACACTCATCTTTTTTGGAGGCAGTTGCCCCGTGTGGTCTCCTGGCATTTCTTTTGGACATTGTCTTTTGCCTTAAAATTTCAGAACACACTTTCAAGAAGTAAGGTTTTACCCTTTTGTTGTTTGGTTTTTGCTTTTCAGGATACCATTTCTCTGTAGTTTTGGCTGTCCTGGAACTCAAATATGTAGACCAGGCTGGCCTCAAACTCATAGAGTTTGCCTGCCTCTGCCCCCTCTTCCCTGAGTACTGGGATTAAAGACGTGTGTCACCACCATCCAGCGGTTTTAATAATTTTTATAAATGAGTATTTTGACAAAGTTACTTGCACTGTTAAGGACTCTTAACCATAAAAATAAGTCTTTACATTGAGATAGGTCTTTGCTTTTTTTTTTTTTTTTTTTTTTTTTTTTTAGTACTTTTACTAAGTACTAAAAATTGACTAATACTAAATACTTGAATACTAAGAAAATTGAATAGAAATATAGAAATGCATTTGGATCAGTAACTCATATTTTGTTTCATATTTTTCTTTAGTTCACAAAGAAGTATATTAAAATCCCATTTCAAGGTAAGCCATCTTTTATTAATAATGTTTCTTCACTGTAATTTTGAGGATAAAGTAATTGATTAGAAAAGTTCTGAAATTGTCACAAATTTTCCATCAGTCTTTAGTATAGAAAATAAGTGAAGTGAAGACCATTTAATGTAGAGAAAGAGCAAGGACTCAGTCAGAACGGAGAGGTTTCATGTTAACATTTTTAGCATTTCCAAAAACCTTAAAATGTTTTATAGTACCAAAAGAATATATTATTGTTTTAATGACTATACATCAAATATAAAGTGCTCTTAATGATTTTTAGGGTTAGCTAAAATAAAAGTTTGACAGACAAATATTTTGCTATACATGAAAATGATTAGGATAAGAACTAAAGAGAAAAGCACACAAACATATAGTATATTTCTGCAAAGACAGAGTTTTTATTCTCTACAGTATAGCAGAATGGAAATGTACCCCTAACTTAAAGAGACACAGACTGTTTCTCATTCTTTCCAAACAAAAAATTTCAGAATACTTAGTGATGGAAAATGACTGGTAGAGGATAATCTCTTTAGAGAGTGAATTATAAAAAGAATAAGGAAGAAAATGTGTGTGCGTGACATCAGACATTCCTTTCCTTCAGGTAAAGGAAGCATCATTACAGCAATGAAATACACAATCGAAGCAGCTTCGGTTCCGCAGCTACTGCATGTGCAGAGTTGATAACCCTGATATGGTAGTAAATGTAACACTTGGGTTACCATTTAAGTACTGAGAACATCGAGACAGTAATTTAGTAGTTCTTGTTAGAAAACACTAGGATGTTTATGAACTAATCCTTAATGTAGTGTTGTCCTTGATCAGCTCATGTTTGGGTAGACATATTGGTGAGACTTCCTTCATGTGGCTTCTGACATCCTTAGGAGACACAGTGTCACGGCAAACCCCCGACCTCTGGCTCTTTCAGTTTTTCTATTCCCTCTTTCAACAGTCCCTGAGCCTTAGGGGCAGGTTTTGTGCTGTTTATATCTGTTGGGCCTGGGATCCGCATGTCTGTGTTTCGATCAGTTGTGGGTTTTCTGTAATGGCTTTTGTCTGTTGCAAAGAGAAGTTTCCTTGATGAGGGGTAGGAAATATACTTATCTGTGAGTATAAAGACATTTAAAATGTAGTTAGGGATTATGCTGGTTTAGTAATGTGGTGGTTGTAGAATCTCCTCCAAGATCCATGACTTCCCTGGCTCTGGGGAGTTGGCTAGGTTTCTAGAACCAAGCATGATTTCTCTCTTGGTGGCAGGTCTTAAGTCCCATGAAGCTGYTGGTTACCACCAAGGATACTGCCACCGCTTCGCCCTTCAGATGGTTGTGCCATGCCGCTAGTTACTGTGGGTCGCATGCATCGTAGCTGGCTGGACTGCTGGTTGCTCCCTCCTTTGGAAGCCTGCAGGGTGCCTTTTGGTACCACGAAAGCTAGTCCTCAGGGTAGAGGCCTTCAGGGCAGTTCAGCTCAGGGGCCTTTGGGTGCAGTGTCTGAAATACATGCTGTATTCAGCAGTGTAGACTTAACCGTCCACCTCTCAGGGCAATAGCCTGCAATGTTTAAGGAGTCCCTTGGATGACTCGGACCAACAGCTCTAAAGAGCGTTTCTCATCGCTAGTGTTGGAGTTTTTGCTAGATGGTCTTTGGTTCTTTGAAGGGAGTATTGTCAGCTCAGATCAGAAATTTTCATTAAAGTATATATGTATATTTATATATAGACTTACTGTGTATTATAGATATTTTTAGGTTGGTAGTTAATAAGACTTTTTCAGCTGATATTTTATCCTTTCTGTCCTGTGTTTGTCTCTCTTTCCCTCCCTCATCAGAGACCCCAGTTTCCCTTTTGCTCCTACTCCTCCCTATTGCTCCTCTACCGTGGTCCCTCTCTTACTTTCCTGCTTCTATAGTTACTGAGGCTCATCCACTCACACCTAAAGGTTTGCGGCTTGGAGCCGCCAGTGAGAGACAATTGCAATCTTTGCCTTTCTGACAAAGGCTGAGTCTGGGTTATCTCACTCAATAACGATCTTTTCTAATTCCATCCATTTACCTGCAAAGTTTATAATTTTATTTATTTTTAACAGCTAAATACCATTCTGTAGTGTATATGTACCACATGTTCGTTATTCATTTGCTGTTGTCAGACATTTATGTTGTTTTTATTTCCTAGCAGTTCTGAATAAAGCAGCAGTGAACACGGCTGGGCAAGTGTCTTACCATGTGGAATCCTCCTTCCCTGCCTTCCTTCAGACACTCACCTGTGCCCCCTGCTCCTGTTTACACCCGTGGCCTCTTTTTCTTTTATATGTCTCAATACAGCGTACTTAGTCCTGCAATGTCCCTTATATGTGCTGTCTTCAGGGCTGGCCCTTTGCTATTGGATAGCCAGCTGGTGCTCTTCCCTGGGGAAGACGGTTCCTCCCACTCTCATCATTCCTTAGAGGACAATTTAATGACATTTGCTCTTTGACAGTTTCACACATATTCCTCCCCACACTGCTTTGGGCATGGTGTTTCATCACGGTGACAGAAATCCTTACTAAGAGTATCAGGAAAGTGTCAGAGATGGGGCATTCCTAAACAGGTTAAATTGTTTGCTTTATTTATTTCAGTGTCTGCGAATGAGATTTCACTGACAGTGGACACTGCCCGTTTAAAGAGGTTCGGGCTATGGGAAAGCAAGGATGAGAACCACAGTGAGAGGAGCCACGCTATCCTCTTCCTCTGGGTTTCCTCGAGCTACCTTCACGACATTCAGACCCAGTTAGAAAACCCTATGCTAAGCCAGCAATGTGAGTATAAAGAGCCTTCCTAAATTTCAGGAGACTCCCCAAAGCTACATGTGAAGTAATTTTTTCGAAAATAGTTTAATAGGCTATCTTTATTTCATTGGATTGAAATTAATTTTATTATATTAAAATAGTGTTTTCCAGTAATATTAAATAAATCATTTTGAATATTCATGTGATTTTGCCTGGTAATTTATTCAGTTATGGAAAATTATCACTTAAAATGAAAAAATGCCCTAAATATTTATGTACCCTTAAAAACTATATTTTAGTCAGTTATGTCTGGTAATACTCCTTTGATTGATCAATTTTTTTTTTTACTTAGAATGTGGAAAATATTTTTTATTCTCCTGTGTTAATTGTCATCTCCAGGAGTTACTGCCTCTGTCAGCTAACCTAGGCCTAGTTCTGGAAGCTTCCAGTCTCTATGCAATCTAATCGAGGCCTAGAATGTTTCAGCCTGTGAGACTTACTACTGGATGAGCACACCCCTTTCTAGTCCTTTCTGAACTCTGGCTGGCTGCTTCAACTCAGCTGTTGTGGCTCAAAGTCCTCTCCAGGCTGATTTATTCAATCTGSCTTTTTCTCTCAGCCTCTGAATTGCTCTGCATAGCCTCAAACTAACTCTGGCAATCTTTTCTAATTCGACTCCTTCTCATTCTCTGCCGTGTCCAGTCGTTTCCTGTGTCTAGCTTGTTCTCTTCAATCTGCCTCTAGAAAACTCTCCCAGTCAAGCTGCCTCCCCCCTCTGTGCTGATTTATTCTCCCTCTGAGCTCTACTGCACCGCGCTCCATGAGCCTACTGTATCCTTCCACTCTACTCTCTCCTCCTGTCCTGCCTGTCTCTCCCTGAAGTAGTTTCCCTTCCCTCCTCTTTTTCTGAGAGTTGGRCATATCCTGTTCTGTCAAATCTTTCACTGCTACATCACTTTTTGTGTCACTCAATTAGACATCTCTTTCAAACATGGGTGCTTCCTTCTACAAACTAACTTTACATTTATTGTTTGGGATTAAAGGTGTGTGTAAGGGTGTGTCTGTATTCTAGCTAGAGGGATTAAAGGTGTGTTGTGTGCTAAGGGCTGACACCCTTACTAGAAACAGGTTCAAATATCCTATAAGAAGTATGTGAGACAATTGTTTTGTTATGGCATTTTCAGTTTTAATATAGTGTTTGCATTTGTACCTCATTTCCCATTCTTCCTTTCCTTTCCTTCTGGGCCCTGCCCCCTCCAGATTCTGCTTTCATGTCATGTCTACATGACAAGTACATAGATGATGTAGGAAAGTTACTGATTTTCATATGTTGGTGTCTTTATGCTGCTCGTTTGATGAGAGGGCTGTGTGTGCACGCATGTGTGCCTGCACCTTTGTGTCTATATGCCTTCTTGTGCAGGAGTCCGAGGAAGCCAGCAGTGTCGATCCCCGGGAGTTACGTTCCTGGTGGTTGTCAGCTACTGGATTTGGTGTTGGGAACCAATCTCAAGTTTTTTACAAGGACGGAAAGTGCTTTTAACTGATGAGCTATGTCTCTGGCTCTCTTAACCTTTTTTAAATGGTCTGGAAGAATAGAACAGTGAGTCTGAATGGCCCTGGGCTTTTCTTTGTAATTCCTTAATATTTTTTAAACCTTGTTGCTTGTGTTA
>BDUI01001023.1:137490-152005 GCA_002335545.1 Apodemus speciosus
CCAACCAACCAACCAACCAACCAACCAACCAACCAACCAACCAACCAACCAGCCAGCCAGCCAACCAACCAAACAAAACAAAAAACAAAAACCAAGAACAATAATAATTCCTAAAGCCTTTTCATGCAAAGGAAATTTGTTTTTATTTTTTATTTTATACTGTATCTCTAGACTAAAAAATTTCTAGCTCCTGATTGAAAGATCTAATGTCTTAAAGATCCTTCTCAAATAAAAATTACTATCATTTAGACTACCATTTTTATTCATAATTTTATTTTATTTTATTTTATTCTGGTCCCAAAGGCTCAGGATCTCACATTATCACAAATTTATAGACATAGACCTTAAAGTTTCTGGAAATTCAATTTAATCTTTTTTATCTTCCACATGGGAATACAATTCTAATGACACACACACACACACACACACACACACACACACACGCACACGCACATACTGGTCTGTGTAAATTATGGACTGGCATTATGTGCTGTTTTTTCTTCTTTATGAGTCAGTCATGTTTTGTAGCTTTGCATGTTTGATATTTTTTAAGGGAGATTGAGTATTGTTTAGTTTCTTTAAGTGTTTCAGTTTTCTGAGACATGATTACATTATCTGGAAGTTGTRTGGTAGTTTCAAGAGTTTTGTTTTAAAGATACAGTTATGTTTGCTGTTTGTTAAAATGAAAGTAACAAACTGATTCCTATTACCAAGGAAGGACTCTGTCAAGTACTGTCTCCGTTGTCTCATGAATTACAAGGCTGCCCTTTTCACTGGTAGGAATAGATATCATTCTTGGTCTGAGTGACTTCTGTCTGCCATTCCCTGTTATCATAATGGGTGATTTTTCTCTAACCTGATACTTCCCTCCCCCTCCCCCCCACACAGACACACAGCTCAGAGTAACATGGAAGACGTGAGGAGCTGCAAGCTGTGCTGAGCTCTCTGTCTCTGCACTTTTTCCTTCTCAGTACTCTGATCCAAATACTTCAGCTACTTAGCTGTCTAAAATTATTAAACTATTAAAGCTGAGTAGAGCCAGGCGGTGGTGGCACATGCCTGTAATCCCAGCACTTGGGAGGCAGAGGCAGAGGCAGGTGGATTTCTGAGTTTGAGGCCAGCCTGGTCTACAGAGTGAGTTCCAGGACAGCGGGGGCTATACAGAGAAACCCTGTATCAAAACAAACAAACAAACAAACAAAAAAACAAAAAAAAATACCCCCCCAAAAAAGCTGAGTAGACTATCAATAATAGCAATTTTTTGATTATGAAAGCCATAATCACTAAGAGAGTAATAAAGTGACTCTGAAGAGTTACTTTAATATGGACGTAGATTAAGAATTTAAGCTGGAAATACTCCATTTACTACGTGTTTTCTAGATTTATACACGCCACAATCTTACAGTTACCATGTGATTATTTGATCAACAGTCTCGTGCATTTTCACATCTGTAGATTGTGAGTTATGTTTCAGATACTGCCCTCCTAGCCCAGTGTTTTTGTCTTCAGTGTAAATGTGGTATTTAATAACATGTTAGCAATTTGATAAATATTTGTTAAATAAGTGGGCAATTTCTACTTTAAGTGATTATTTTGAAAGGCAAAAGATAACTAAACAAGGTAAAAGCCCAAATTGTGGATAAATGCTAAATTTCTTTGAATTTAACTGGATGTAACAGTAATTTACAGTTAATAAAAGGTAATTGAAGAAAACCATGTACATTCTAAACACAATTTCCTTGTGGGCTTGTTATTTTTTTACAGGTATCTTCTATTGGAGAAGGCATCAGATGAACTTGTTGAACGAAGTCACATTTTTAGTAGCTTTTTCTATAAATGCTTGACAAGAAAGGAAAATAATCTAACAGAAGATAATCCAGATCTTTCGTAAGTCAGTCTAATGTAACTGAGGTTTTAAGAGTCGTGTGTGTATGGGCACAGCATGCATGTGAGGGGCAGGGGACAGTTGAGGGAGTCCACTCTCCCACCGTGTGGGTGCAGGGGATTGACACCAGGTGCCCTAACTGACTGAGCCAGCTCTCTGACTCTTAGGCTTTAAGATGAAGAGACGTTATTTCCACACGCCTAGTGAAGCAGCAGCATTGTACTAACACCTAGAGGAAACGTTTTGCCGGTCACAGGTTTGTCTGCTGTGAGAACCATTTCTTACCTTTTGCTGTTCGCTCTGTAAGAGGGAGGTTGGTTTTTGTAGGCCACATATCCAGTCACGTGACCAGTGTGAGACTTAGAAGTTAGAGAACAAGGCGTGAAAAAGTCAGACTGCCTTCCCTACCCTTCTTGCTTTGGACTGTGGTTTTGTCAGAGGTCGCCTTTCCCATGTGGATCTGGCTCTTACTGGACGTGGCTGCTAGGCCTTTACCTTCCACTTGGAGGCGCTGCTGCTCTCCTCTCTCTCTCTCCAGGGCTGGAGCAGTTCCGCCGCCGCGCTCCTCTCATTGGCCTCACTGGCCTGTTTAAAATGCCTACTTCCTGTTAGACAAATGTAGAGCTGTTTTTCCCCCTGGTTAGTATGTCTTGCTGACATACTATTTCATTAAGTTAGTATAACTATTGAAATACCATTCTTATTTGCACAGTTTTGCTGAATTTCTCTAGTTTTTAAAATTATTAAGTATTAGTGCTATTGAACGGTAGGTAGGACTAGAAAAAAATGAATGAAATAATGGTTATTATTCATTATGATAATAGAAACTCAGGTAATTATTATAGCATAGACGTCTTTACAAACCCTTTCTCCGTGTGTAACAGTTTGTATTAGAACTCAATCCTGGGGGCTTTTATTTTTTAAAGTCACTAAACATCTGTCTTCCACTTTGTAAGTTTTATGGGTGATTTTTATATTTATTTCCTTTCCTCCTCATATTACAGTGCTTTTAGGTACATAGGACCATAAAATATATCACAGTTCTTTGTCTACATGTATGTCTGTACATATCAGTATCCACGGAGATCAGAGGAGGGCATCGGATCCTTGGAACTGGTGTTCCAGACAGTTGTGAGCTGCCGTACAGTGCTGGGGTTCCAGGTCTCCTGGAAGAGCAGCCGGTGCTCTTAACCACTGAGCCATGTCTCTAGGCCCTATTTTAATTCTTTAGATGAAAAAAAAAAAAGGATTAATTAAGATTGAATATTTAGAAAAGAACAAATAGCTAGAGATTAGTAGGCCTGGACTTAAATCCTTATTTATTTATTTATTTATTTATTTATTTATTTATTTAGGTTTTTCAAGACAGGGTTTCTCTGTGTAGCCTTGGCTGTCCTGGAACTCACTCTGTAGACCAGGCTGACCTCGAACTCAGAAATCCACCTGCCTCTGCCTCCCGAGTGCTGGGATTACAGGCATGCGTCACCACCGCCCGGCTAAATCCATATTTTTAATAAGAATTTTAATGCTTTAAAAATGGTGATTCTGGGCTTGGCCTATGACTCCGCAGGTAAAAGTGCCCACTGCGAAGCCTGATTGCTCCCATGGTGGAAGGACAGCACTGGCTCCCGCAGGCTGGCTCGCGCTGTCATACGGGTGCCGTGGCACGCGCACCACGTGTGTACTTGCTCGCACAATACATAAATAAGTGTAATAAAACTTAAAAAGTAAGCACTAAGGATAATCGTTATGATGGTTAAATGGATATGCCTTTTAAATTTGCTGTATATTTTGATAAAAATGATAGGAATATAGAGAATGAATGGTCATTGGCTGCCTGCTTTCAAGTCAAATGGTAACAGCATCATTTAACTGCTGTATTTTTGTAGGAAAAATAATAATTTGTAATAATATGTAATAAATGATTATAATAATTATTTTTATTAATGAAACTAAAAGAAATTAAGTTAGTTTTACATTTTTGAATGTAGTTTTCAAGTTCCAAAGTTCACTTCTTTCTGGTGTTTGTAGTGTTGTAACATATAATTTATGGTATAAATTGGGACATATGTGAGAATAACAGAAGGTTCTTTTAATAGTATTAATTAATAGTACACTGATTAACTAATATATACTAAGGTCATCTTAGACAAACTGGGATTATGGCTGACTTTAAGTGGCTTTGTTGGTTTAGTTTCTATATTATGGACAAGGCCTGTTAGAATCAAAGGGAAAATCCACTTTGAAAATAGTTTTGATAAGCAGGTTTAGGAGGAGACATTCTGAAGGAAAATGCTACTGATTAATTTGTTATTTATAATTTCTGATGCCATATAGTTCAATTTTGTGTATACAGAAACTATCATACAACTAATCCCACATTATTGAGATCATACAAGTAATCCCACCTTATAAGATTACATACCTCTGTGTGAAGATGTGAAAGTAGGTAGATTCTGCTTATTAATAGGTATGGTGGTTTGAATATGCTTGGCCAAGGGAGTGGCACTATTAGGAGGTGTGGCCTTGTTAGAGGAAGTGCGTCACTGTGGGGGTGAGCTTTGAGACCTTCTTCCTAGCTGCTTGGTAAATAGTCTTCTCCTGTTTGCCTTCAGAACAAGATGTAGAACTCTCAGCTCTCCAGCACCATGCCTGCCTGGACGCTGCCACGCTTCCTACCATAATGATAATGGACTGAACTCAGAACCTGTAAACCAGCCCCAATTAAATGTTGTCCTTTATAAGAGTTGCCTTGGTCATGGTGTCTCTTCACAGCAATAAAAATTCTAACTAAGAAACTAGGTTTGAAAAAATTAGCTCATATGTACTTGATTACACATAAAAAGAAAAAAACCTGTTACATGAATGATATAGTGTAGGAAAGATGAGAGACACGTGTGTGCCGGTATGCACATGCATGTGCATGTGCACACAAACACATCCCCGGTTGGTGCTTAGTTTGATATATGTGTCTTAATAATTAGTACTCACAAAGAATCCCTTCAAACTAGTTTTAAAGAGAAATAATCTAGAAGCAGTGCAACAAGAGAGGATCACTTTAGTATCAATTCATAAAACAGGCCCAGATGACTAGTGTTGTCCAGCCTGTAGAATATGGTTACCTACACACTCATTCCTGCACAGGACTTGGCTTTTCTCATCTCCCAACACTTGCTCATCTTACTGTAATCTGAAGCTTCCAAGTATGTTCAACCCTTTCATATTTTCTTCTGAATCTTTTCTAGCACTTGTATTTCACAGTCAGAGATCCATAGTCGTGTTGTCTCCTATTTGTTGGTCATCCGAGCTTTCTGTGAGGTCAGAGTCTTTCTAGTTTCCACACTCTCTCCAGTGCCTTGTGCAGTGGCTAGAAAATAATAGGAAATAAAAACAGAAGATAATAATAGTGCCTATTACTAAATAGGGAGAACTGTTAGATATTTAATTGGGAACTGAATATTAGAACTGTTAGATATTTTACAATTAGGAGCTGAATGAAAAACTGGGCAGTGGTAGTGCACACCTTTAATAATTTTTTGTGTGTTTTCTTTCACCTTCCTTAAATTATGCCATCATTTTGGACAGACAGGTCCTTTTTATCATTTGTTCTCAGGGAAGTAATAAGAAACCTGCTGAAGAACTGGAAGGAGAGGGCATGAGGGTCAGCGTACACTTAAGTTCGTCCTGTCATTTCCTTATGTGTGATCGAAGGGAGACGAAGCTTATGTTTAAAATTAAAGACAGAGTCCTCATTTCATCTCCTCCACTAGGTTTTATCATGTACCACAGAACAGCTGGATAATCTTGCAGCGGTCTGGTGATACTCGGCATTGTCTCTAAGTGGAGCAAAGCAGAAAGCATTGGCTTGAATGTGCCTGTGCTCTCTGCTGAGCATGCTGGAGTCTAAGAGCATGTAGCAATATATGCCTTTACTCTGTTTATTCCATCGCTGCTTATGGTCATCAGATGTAAGAAAAATGAAATATAATTCTGATATGTTAAAGTACATATTTAAAGATGGCAGCTTAATAAAGCTAGCATTTTAAGTGTAAAAGGTAGCTTTTAATCCAATAACTTAAGTGTAAGACTTTTACCTTTCAGTTGTGCGGCTTAAATTACAAAAATAAATCTATGTCTTTCCATTTTCCTAGAATGGCTCAGAGGAGGCACAGAAGAGTGAGAACRTGGACTCGTCATATAAACATTTTTAATAAAGACTACATCTTTGTACCTGTAAATGAATCGTAAGTATTTTTGATTATTTGAAAACCAGTTAAGGATTAAGAAAAGATATTTGAGGTATAATCAATAAAAAGGCTATACAAATTCAGTTTTTAATAGAAAAAAATAACAAATGTCTCCAATGTAATAACTAAGGAAATTGAGTTAATTGTATTAGAATTAAATTCTAATGCAAAAAGTGATGTTATGGGTCTTTTTTATTAATAGAGATTTTGAAAAGAAAATACCGAATGTACGAGGGTGATAATGCTTGAAGCTCGACTTATGGCCCTGGTACTTGCGGCTGTTCATGTGGGTCTTACAGGAGTTGCTGTAGTGGATGTTTTCACAATAAGTAAAAAGGTTATCATACCTCCTGTTGCAGACGTAGTTCTAGAAGATTCTTCTACATTGTCATTAAGATTGCAGTTCTTTTCTACAGGTCTCACTGGTATCTTGCAGTCATTTGTTTCCCATGGCTTGAAGAAGCTGTGTATGAAGATTTCCCACAAACTGTGCCCCAACAGTTCCAGGATCAGCAGTCTCAACATGGCAACAAAATGATAGGTGACATTCAGTGTTCATACACTGTTTTTAATAATAATCAGTAATAAGCAGATTAAGTGAAATAATATGAAGTAAACAGTCTACCAATTTATTATTAAACATATTAGAAGAATAAAAATGTTGGAAATTTTTACAATACCTAGCATTATACAAAATGTAATTCTAAAATTGTACTGTTGATGCTAAGTTCTAACATAGCATTTTAAGAAAATAGGTTCCTAGCATGACTCTGAATTCATGGAGTGACTCTTGAGGCATAGCTTAAATCTCTCATTTATTACACTTCTTATGTACTAATAATTCAGAGACAACATAGACACCCATGTTTCTTCTATAATTTTCTTGTGACATCTAATTTTTAAGTAAGCAAATGATCCTCATTTCTTTGAAAAAAATAAAAAAATAAAAAAATCAGGTGTTATTTTGTAGATGTAACCTAAATAGAAAGCAAAATTGTTAGCAGTTTTTTTTTCTTTATTTTTTTTTTGCTAATACTATCCATAACCTGTAGAGGGGAGGAAGAAACATTGTGGGGACACCTATTTATTTTCCATTTTTTCTTGTCCTTTTGAGCTTTGAAAGGTAGAAGAACATGRTTAGTCAACTACCCTCCACATCTCAGCACACAATTTTATTAGTTCGCTGTATTTGAAGGTAGTCTTTTCAGAGGAAAGGGCCCCAGCCAATTTGTATTTTAGGTTTTGGCTCTGAGGTTTCTATACTATGAGATAACAATCAACTCTTACCAATTTTATTCATTGACTAAGTTTTCCCATAATACCGACTATAAAAAATATTTTTTCTCTAATTAATACTCTGGCTGCATCTTAAAATTTAGATGATATTATCTGTGTTAACACACAATAAAACTCATAGTGACTTATTTATTATTAGATAATGATCCACACACCACTTCAACTGTGTCCACGAGTGCAGAAGATTCCCAAGTGAGTATGTTCTATCCAGACGTGAAGAAAGAAAAACACTCATAAAAATTACAAAGTTCATTATAAAATGGGGTCCTGCCTAACTGGATTGAAATGGGTATTAGTGGCTCATAATTAAATTATGGTCCTTTTTGATTATCTAAACAATTTTTGGGAAAGAAGATGAAGTTCTTATTGATTTGTTTAGTTTGTGTTTACTTCTTCCCTTGGAAATTCATTTTGTCCTTTAGAAAAATAATGTCACTAAGATGATCATTCAGGAACTTCTAAACAAAATCTTTGWCAGCAAAGCCCACAATTGCTTACTCTTACCATAGATAAATACACTGATTCCTTTTTAGCCTTTGGCTCAGATCAAATGCAGATTAAAACTCCATTTTTTGTGCTTCAAAGGGAAGAAATGTGACTCTACAGGCTTAATCAATGTGGTGGTTTGCATATGCTTGGCCCAGGGAGTGGCACTATTAGGAGGTGTGGCCTTGTTGGAGGAGGTGTGCCACTGTGGGGCTGGGATTTGAGAGAGCTTCTTCCTAGCTGCCTGGAAAGCAGTATTTTCTGTCTGCCTTTGGAACAAGATGTGGATCTCTCAGCTCATTTTCCAGCACCATACTTCCCGCAGCACACTGCCATGTTCCCACCTTGATGACAATGGACTGGACCTCTGAACCTGTAAGCCAGCTCCAGTTAAATGTTGTCCTTTTTAAGAGTTACCTTGGTCCTGGTGTCGCTTCACAGCAATGGAAACCTTAACTAAGACAGAAGTTGGTACCAAGGACTTGGGTATTGCTGTGATAGGCCTGACCATGTTTTTGTTTGGAGGAATGTGGATTAGAAAGCAATGAAATGCTTTAACTGAGACTTAATGGGACATCCTAGAAGGAGTATGGAAGATATTGATGTTGTGGGTGATTTGAACTGTGGGGTCCTGGCTCTAAATTTTTCAGAGGAGAAAAAATTGAATATATGGCCTAGAGATTCTTCTTATAGTATTTTGATAAAGAATGTGGCTGCTTTTTGCCATTGTCCAAAGAGTCTGCCTGAGACTAAAAGATGAAGAGATTAAGATTAATTGCTTTGAAAAAGGAACGCTCAAAAGAGCCTGGTATAAATTCTGTTGTGTGGCTACTAAAGTTCACTCTTATGTAGAGCATTTTAATGAAAAGTAGCAAGCTGAGAAAGGAAAAAAAATACAAAATGTATGGGTGAAAGAGGAAAGAAGCATCAGGATGTATAATGAAGCGAAATCCTGTATTCAAGGATACTAAATGGAATATGGAGTGGTGGCCTTGGGGCAAGATCCCAACCAGCTAAATTTAGGCTTTTCCAGTTGAACAAGGGACTTGGTTATTGTTTTCATTTGGATTTTTAATCTGAAATGAACTACAATTCAGAAATGGAGAGTACAGCTGTGATCCAGATCTTGAGGTTGGAAGACATAGGCTTTTGATCCAGATCTTAGGAATAGTGTCCATGAAAACATGGTGGCACACACCTTTAATTCCAGGAGACAGAAACAAGCCGATCTCTGAGTTCAAGGCCAGCCTGGGACAGAGCAAGTTCAAAGTAGAGAAAAGCTTAGGTCCAGATATGGTGGTTCTCACCTCTAGTCCCAGAACTCAGGACACAGGCATGCAGATCTCTGAGTTCAAGGTCAGTCTACAGAGCACGTGTCAGGACAGCCAAGCTTAGGCAGTGGAGGAGTTGGAAGACAGAAAGCTGGTGAGAATGAAATAGAACAAGGGGCCATGTTCCAGCCCCAGCAAGCAGCAGAACTCAGCAGCCTTGGCCATCTATCTCTGGCATTTGAGTCAAGAGGAGAGGAGACTACTGGGATAATTGATTCTTGTTAGCTGGAGCTAAGAAATTTGTGGTAGTTAAGAGACCAGCATCAACGACCAACTATTGGACTGGGTGTGGGGTCCCCAATGGAGGAGCTGGAGGATGGTCCAGAGGAGCTGAAGGGGTTTACAGCCACATGGGAAGAGCAATGATTTCGGCCACCCAGACGCCCCAAGACTCCCAGGGACTGAACCATCAACCAAGGGGCACATATGGTTCCAGCCAAAAATGTGGTAGAGGAAGGCCTTGTTGGGCATCAATGGGAGGAATGTCCTTGGTCAGGTAAAGGCTCAACAGAGGCCCCAACAAAGGGAAACCGAGGGGGGAGGAGGGAATGTGTTGGGTGGAGAGGCATATACGTGGAGGCAGGGGGAAGGGGTCTTAGGGGAGGGGGATATCGGTAAAGATTTTTACCATTGGCAATGTAAATGAAGATGATATTCAATAAAAAAAAATAAATTAAAAAAAAAAAAAAGAAGAGACCAGCATCACTGAGGTGAAATCTTCTGGGAAGTATTCTTCTGAAAGCACAAAGAACCTGTGTTCTAGAGGTAGCCATGGTACACTGGACTTGTTAATGTGTGAGAGTCGCCCAGGTTGTACTGGTTTTGCCATCATGAAGGGGTCATGGAGAGCAGCTGAGGCTTGGCACTGTGAGAGGCCGTGGAAGGCCATTGGTGAAGGTGCARCCTCAGTTGCAGTTGAAGGCCGAGGACTGAAGGGCTCATGCAAAGAAGTTGAGGATTGGCAATGTGAAGAGGGCCTATAAGAGGCTATTGGTGAAGCCTAGTTGCAGTGGAAGATCCCAGTCTGGTATTGGAGATGCCAGTACCGTGTGATGATCACTAAGAACAGTAGCAGCTGTGGAGTGGAGTCTACCAGTGCTTACAGTGCTACAGAGGGCAGAGCTGGAGAAGTGACCCAAGCCCTTTTGAGAAGCCCAGAAGATCATGTGTGGTTCCCAGACACTGGAAAGAGAAGCTGTGAAGTTGAAGTAGCGTCGGAGACCCCAAGATGTTCGAGATGTCAGAGCTGCGGGACACCTGCTGAGGAAAGCTGCTGACAGGGTGTGGACCAGCCCAGGAGAAAGAAGCTTGCTGCAGTCAGCCAAGATAAGGGAGCTGGGGAGCTGAAGAGTGCTTTGACATCAGACCTGGAGATGCTGAGCTTGGAGTTTGCCCAGCTGGCTTTTGGTCTTGCTTTGCTCCAGTATTTCCTTACCATGACATTTTGGAATGGTAATGTATATTCTGCATGATGTTGGAGGTATGTGATCTGCTTTTTGATGTTCTTAATGGAAATTTCATAGAGATTGCATGAATCTCAGAAGAGACTTTGAACTTTGGACTTTCAGTGATTTAGAGACTATTAAAGACTCAGGGATTTTTGAAGATGGACAAAATGTATTTTGCATTATGCTATGGCTAAGTATGGTTCCCCCCATAGACTCATGTGTTTGAGACCATGTGTTTGAATCAGCCTATGGGGGTCAGGGAGTGGAATGTGGTAGTTTGAATATGCTTGGCCCAGGTAGTAGCACTATTAGGAAGTGTGGCCGTGTTGAAAGAAGTGTGTCACTGTGCGGCTGGGATTTGGGAGTCCTGTCTCCTAGCTGCTGGAAGCCGGTCTTTTCCGTCTGCCTTTGGAACAAGACATAGAACTCTCAGCTCTTCGTCCAGTGCCATGCTTACCTGCACGCTGCCGTGCTTCCTGTCTCGATGATAATGGCCTGAACCTCTGAACCTTTAACTAGCTCTATTAAATGTTGTCCTTTAGAAGAGTTGCCTTGGTCAGGATGTCTCTTCACAGCAATGGAAACCCTAACTAAGACAGTTGAGTAACAGAATGTGTGTAGACACAAGTTATCTTATTTGTCTTTAAGATAATAAATGAATAAAAAAGAAAATTTTACGTTACTGCTTAGGCCAGGGCAGAGCGTGAGCCCGAGGTCGTGTGGAAGTGCTTGATCAGTGAGCTTTGGGGAATGGAGTGAGCCTGATTTATTTCAAAGTGATTGGTGGAGGAAAGAATTCTCATTTGTAAATTTAATTTCAGTATTTGAAACACTTTAAAGAATGAGCAGCTATTAATGTATTTAAACTAGCTTAAATTGTAAGAAAAAATTCATGTTATTTCAGAGTCCCGAGACGAATATGTCAGTACCAAAGAAAATGTGTAAGCGGTAAGTACATGCATGTTCCAATGATCAAAGCTTAAAAATTATATAGTATTATGTTATTATATAATACTATATATTATTTATTTATTTTATGTGTATGAGTGTTTTGCCTACATGTGCATATGGGTACTACATGTGTTCTGGGCATCACTGCAGCRGTCAGAAGAGGGTGTTGGGTCCCTTGGAACTAGAGTTACGATAATTGTGAGCTACAATGTGGATGCTGGGTACCAAGCCCCTATCTTCTGCAAGAAGTACTCTGAACTAAAGCTACAATATCTGTCTTTCTATCTATCTATCTATCTATCTATCTATCTATCTATCTATCTATCTATCTATCCATCCATCCATTTTAAGAAATGTGTGTGTGTGTGTGTGTGTGTGTGTATGTGGGGGCGGGTTGCAAATTCTATGCCACAGCCACATATGTGAAGGTTTTAGGACAGCTTTTGGGAATTGGTTCTTTCCTTCTACCCAATGCTGAAGTGAGGTCATAAGACTTAGAGGCAATTATCTGCTAAACTATCTCACCATCCTGGATTTTTTGTTTGTTTGTTTGTACTTTGGTATTCATCTTTATGAGTCTCTCTATATTGATTTCTTCCTTTGTGTTTTAAAGGCCATGTATTCTCATACTAGACTCCCTGAAAGCTGCTTCTATACAAAACACAGTTCAGAACTTACGAGAGTAAGTAATGACACCTTTTACATTCAGCCTGTTATGTACAATCTCAGCACTTTTGAAACTACCTTCTGTATACTCAACACTAAATACCTTCAGTATTACTAAGTCCTGGAGATGGGAGGTGGGTGGCAAAATCGTCCTATAATCCAACACTCAGAGGCAGTGTTGCAGCCTGACAGGCAAGAGGACTATAAATTCAAGGTCAGCTTTGAAGGGCATTGGACTGTAATAGATCCTGGTTACAATAAAAAAGAGATTACTATGATAACATTATGATTTTATATATATGTATACATATATATACACACATATGTACACACACACATATATGTATTACATATTTATATGGTTTTTCAAGACGGTATTTCTTTGTAGCCTGTCCAGACTGTCCTGGAACTTATTCTGTGGAACAGGCTAGCCTTGAAGTCAGAGATCTGCTTGCTTCTGCCTTCTGAGTACTAGGATTAAAGGTGTATGCCATCACTTCCTGGCATAATAATTATATTTTTAACATGTAATATGAACCTGGATATATGATTGCCAACAACATCCTTTATTATGTGTTAATAGTGAAAGTTTAGATTTGTCAAAGGTAAATTCAAAAATTGTATTTATAATGGAATAAAACCATAATTTTATACAACAGTATTACAGATATTGGTGAGTATCCAAAATAAAACCTGAAAAGAAAGTAGAAACTTGTAAATTCCTATTGGGGTGTGTGTGTGTGTGTGTGTGTGTGTGTGTGTGTGTGTGTGTGTGTGTGTGAGTGAGAGAGACAGAGAGACAGAGAGACAGAGATAGACAGAAAGAGAGACAGAGACAGAGACACACAGAGAAAGAGAGACAGAGACAGAGACACACAGAGAGACAGAGAGAATTTTCCTATAAAAATCACATTGTGTGTGTGTGTGAGAAAGAGAGAGAGAGAGAGAGAGAGAGACTGAGACAGAGACAGAGACAGAGATAGACAGAGAGAGACAGAGACAGAGACACAGAGAAAGAGAGACAGAGACAGAGACACACAGAGAGAATTTTCCTATAAAAATCACATTGTGTGTGTGTGTGTGTGTGTGTGTGTGTGTGTGTGTGTGTGGCATGTTTGGGTCTGGACCTAGGTGTGGAGGATAGAAAACAACTTGTGACAGTTTGTTCTCTCCTTCCACTCTGATTCTGGGGGCCTAACGTAGGTCCTGAGGCGTCACAGCCAGAACCTTTGATAGGAAGTGCTTTACCCGTTGGCACTAGAGAAGAATTCTGTAATTTAATATAGGTGCTAGGAAAAAAACCAATTAAGATTAAAAGCCATGTGTTAGCTTACTTCATAATATAAATAACTTTGTTTTCTGATTTGTGAACATTAAGTTGTTGAGAACTCTACCTTTTATTTGAAAATCACATCACTTTCTTCACAGTGGCATTTATGAAGGTTCTTAAATTATAGTTGTATTGTTGAAAATCTGTCTTTGGAAATTTAATTTGAAGCAATGGATATTGCAAAGGAGATGTTTTCTTCCTTTGTAGAAAGTGTTGCTGACTGATCAAGGTTTCTCCTCAAGTCACTTTCCTTGTTGATTATTTCAGGTATTTGGAGGTAGAGTGGGAAGTTAAACGAAAAACGCACCGTGAATTTAGTAAAACAAACATGGTGGACCTGTGCCCTAAAGTCCCTAAGCAGGATAACAGCAGTGACTGTGGAGTGTATCTGCTGCAGTATGTGGAGAGCTTCTTCCAGGTATGTGCTGACGCAGAGCTTGGTTCGCAGTTACTGATGTGCACTTGCAGATTTCTGCCAAGCAGAGAGCAATGTAAGTAAGAAGACATAGCTCACAGTGACCTAGATAGGGGAATTAGAGAAAAGACATGGAGACCACAGTGACCTAGACAGGAGAATTGGAAAAGGTTAAAAGGATTTGATTATTATGTTAAAGCCAAGAAAGCCATAAATGAACAAAATAGATGAAGACGTGAAATACGAAAACATACACAATCTATGAAGAACTTACTTGGAGTGTTTAATGTAGTAATGCATGCCTCTGTGATTAGGCAGCTGAGACAAGATGATGAGAAAACAGAAAAACTCTCACTTAAAAGGATAAAACCAGCCAGGCCTGGTGGCACACGCCTGTAATCCCAGCACTTGGGAGGCAGAGGCAGGCGGATTTCTGAGTTCGAGGCCAGCCTGGTCTACA